>CM061051.1:19551369-19661161 GCA_030762985.1 Adelphocoris suturalis
AAAAATCTGTAAAAACTCCAAAATCTCTTTTCAATAGCAGAATATTATTTAGAACAGGTTTTCGGCCATAAAATTGGTAGTTAACAATTTCTTTTCCCTCAAAGTCCTTAATTTTCAAAACAATGTAACATAATATAGTACGATAATTTACATGAATTCGCTCATACGATCATGCTGCATGATTGGAACTTTCCCACTTGTCTCCAAAAGTGGAAGTCTGTAGAAAAACACTTTTGAGATAGTCGAAACCCAATATTTCAACACAAATTCCAAATGAAATAACGGTGCTATTTCTAAGACATAAGGTGGAAAGGCTAATGAATGTTTTGGCTTCATACAAATCGAAAATTGCATTTTCAAGTCGAAACATCATAACAAACTACATCGCTTCCTAATCATTTCCTTGAACGAGGTAGATCTATCCTTATAAAATAAAATTATCGTCTATCATTATTTCTTGTCTCTTAAGTAAATTTTCGTAGAAAATGGAGCTAAAGCAATGTCTTCAAACATTTTAAAATCAAAATTTTTAAACAATCCTTCAAGAAAATCCGTTTTGAGTCATTCCGATACAATTCCTTAGGTTTGTTGCGCTTTTTCATATATATACAAGTACCTATATGTATAATATATATACATGTGTGTGGGGTGTGTGTGTGTGTGTCTTTGTGTGTCTCTCTTCCCAGTGGGTGGACTGGGCTTCAGAAGGCATTGAGGCCCGCGACTATCGCCATTTTCACACCGTCCGGATGGCAACTTTAGCCTGAGTGTTCCAGGAGTTATCTCGGTACAGTGGAGATCCTTAGCCGTGCCTGCCGGGGTAAAAATGAAAATCCGTATTATGTGGTGCAGCAGTGACCTCGTACTCACGGTGGCCGCATCTTACGTCACGATGTGGTTGTCAAGCAGATAGCAGGCGCTTCGTCATCCAGCGGTTGTAATATCGAGAAGGAGAGACTATACCACATGCCGAGTGACCGGGGCAAGAAGCCGGATATCGTTGCGATCAAGCCCGATGGGTCTGCCATAATACTGGATGTCTAGGTTATCAGTGGCAGCGTGGACATGGAGCATACCTGGCGGGCTAAAATAAATTGGTAAATTGATAAAAAAGTTGATGAAAAACTAGAACATTAAAAAATGTATGCACAAAATTATGTTGAAAATTTACTTAAATTTAATTAATATTTGCTGAAAAATTGATGAAAACTCCGAAGAAATGCTAAAAATCCAAAATCTTTTTTGAATTGCACAATATTATCTTAGAACGTATTTTGCAATACAATTGGTAGTTAACAATTCCTTTGCACTCGTAGTTACCAAATTTCAGAACAACGTTACGATTTAATATACGATAATTCACAAAAATTTGCCCATACGATCATGCTGCATGACTGGAACTTTTTCGATTTTCGGCTTTTCTTTCAGAAATCGGGGAAATTGCTTTGTGAATGTATCAAACTCACTCGTCTGATCAGTTCCCCAATAAAATCTCGACAAAAATTATGATAATGATATTTAAATCTCACTTAGAAGTTTACGAAAGCGGCCAATACACACGATTTACTGATTTTGTATCTTCTACTTTAATGTCTGAACTTCCACCAGTATTTTCTGATTTCTATCACGTTTTCAAAATAAATCGATAAAGGTAATGCCACAAACAGAAAGAAGGAATCGGGAGTATGTCCAACTCCATAAAATGTTTACATAAAGATTCCAATTCCAGTGCCAAAATTCTCCTCAGAGATCGCTCAAGTAGCATTCGGTCTAATTACCTCATTGTAACAGTCTTGCCTGTCAAGATAAAGTCACCCACCCTGACGGTTGTACTTGAACAAAACTTTTCATTCATACTAATAATTGCTAAATCAGCTATTTCGTCGGACTGAAAGCTTAGGATTGAAATGGGTTATATACTCGCTTAACGCTCAAAGTTTATATTTATAATGTCAGGAACTGTACTCAATAAGAATAATAAAATTAAAAAAAAAAAAAAAAAAACAGTAAAAATTAGTGTTAAATCAATTTTACAAACTTCATAAGTATTCACAATTATGTGATTTTATGGGTTTCTTTATTATTATAACTTTTGAGTTATAAGTATAAAGAAACCCAGAAAATCAGATTTTGTCATATTTGACTGAACAAACTACACAATACGGGAGAAACCGTTTTCTGTTCTGCCTTCACATTTACCTCAATAGGTCTTAGAAATCAAGAACTGCAAATCATAAATTAACTAGAGGTGCCCATTCGCCACGCTCGCTCGTCCCAGGCTTCACTTACCTGAAACTGGAAAAATGATGATGAAAATAGGATAAAAAAACTTCGCCAGGCTGCCATGTACAACAGGTTGTGTGGTGTTTGAAAACGTTTGGTGTATTTTGATGGTCTGATCTTCTTTTCCAGCATGCCTTTAATTAGCTTCTTGTTCGTGCAGGCCCTGCCAAGCTACACCTTTTAGTGAGTAGATCTCACAGATTGCCATATTGGGAACTGTATCTATCATATTAGGGCACTTTCCAAAAGTGTATGAGAAACTAACTAAAAAATCTAACTGATCATGAACAAATACTTATCTCATCTGACGTTATGTAGGCGCTTAGGATTATGTTGACATGGTTATGTCTTATGTCTGGAGGTCAGGAAAACATAGTACCTAGTAACTGTAAAGAAGGTAATACAAGACAATTAATAATCAATGTTGGCTCGTTCGTGACTAATTACAATCAGTGATTAGTTAGTATAAGATTTGACTGAGCTTTTAATCAATAATTTGATCATTGCGACTTGAAAACAGGCTCCAACTAGTTGTCCAACTTGATGATAAATTGTGATCATCAAGCCCTGGACATGATGATTCAAGTCCTGGTCTTGATAGATTGTGATCATCACCTCCCCCCCCCCCCCATACCACATCACAACCTGGTGGGTAGGTTAAAAAGAATGAAATCTGAGGAAGAGGGGAAATTACCCATGTGCAAGTCCGGCAAAGGTTCTAACCTCACATCCATAAATTACCTTCTTTTTCACCTCGCTCGGGGTCTTCCAACTCCGTGTGCGGTGGAAATTATGAGGGTCAGAGGACGGGAGAGTAATTTATATTAGAAATAATACGTGTTATCTTAGCAAGTAAGATGGGTGAGTGGGGGTGGAACTCCACCTGCTCTTTCGGATTTCACCCCGACCTTCTGCTTGCGCATGCTTCGGAATGGCGGAACCCTTTTGCGGGATGAGGGAGGAGGAAAAAAAAATCCCTAAGCTGGGATAAACAAAGGGTAGGAAATGAGGGTCCCTGAAAAAAGGAGCCGTGGATAACCATATATTAGACCCTCCCCAGGCCTGTATCTATATGCACCAAGGATTTGCAATTAATGCCTTGGTCATACTTTGTTCACCCAGGATAACGGATTAAATGCCTCGAGGGGTCGTTGGGTAGAGAAAAAAAGGGAAAAAAGAACAACCGGGAGGGAAAAAACCGGAGAGACAGGAAAAAGTGGTTGGGCAAAGTCTGGTAGGGGGTCCCTTTTCCTTCGCTCTGACCCCCATAACACGGACTCAAACGAACAAAGATATCCTCAGAGTGCGCGCTCAACCGTGCCCACTTATCAATTTTGCTCTTTTTTCACCAATTTGCAGAGAAGCATCACAAAGGCCAGAAGCCTTCACAGAGGCCGTATCAGCAAACTTTAGCGACAGGGCCAAAAAGAACCCGACTCTTCCACGGGAAAAAACACTGTGAAATTGTTCAAAGTTTTCTTTCATGCTCTACTAAGGACGGGTTAAAGAGGCCCTCAAAGAGATCAAATGGCACTTTGAGCTTGGAACTTAATTCGTGCTGTTGAAGCCTTGGAGCCAGCAGATGTGCGCTTTTGATGTAATTTTTATGATTACAGACAGAATTATTTCTTTAGGTCAAAAGCACTAAATTTACTTTGAGCTTTTCTCTCTTTTCCCCGTTTACCATCTATTTGAGCCGTACGTATATTCCTGATGCTATGACGTTGAAATAGCGTTTATCCTGGTCGGAACAACGTTCACTAGATCATTTTTGATACTGACGAGAGAGTAGGAAGTTTCTTGAGGGTGGAAAAACGGTTTATTACTTTAATATGATATTCTTCCTAATTTTTTAATCCATCATTTCATTTAGTTGTTGGATGATTTTTTCAAGTAACTAGATTTAAGTTAACATTATATGTATCATCCTACTTCCTTGGGGTCAGTGACTACCAAGATTTTTCAGTTTTTCAATATCCAAGTGCCACATATAGCAGGGGTTTCCAAGGATTGTGAGGTAGGCAATCTTTGGAAAATCTTTTCAACATAAAAACATATCCGACAAGTAGGGTTGATTTTGAATTTTTCAGATTGGCACATTAATAAAAAATATGTATAAATACATAAAGAACTGCGAAATATTACAAAATTAATAATTTTCTATAGGTCGACCAGAGATAGTCTGCGTTCCGAGGGCGCGCCCTATGCGGCAGGAAAGTGAACTACTCGTTGAAGCACATTGCGGAAGGCAACCCTGTTAGGTGAAATTGCTGCAAAGAGAAATTTCTCATTTGAGGGTTGGCTGCACTGCTTTCGGTGAATTCGCGACAGCTATTTCGAATTTTCGTATAATTTCGTGACAACTGTTTTCTACTTCCCGTGATTCATTATTCCTTCATTATTTTAACGTTTTTCTCTCTATCTTCAGAATTTCAGTAGGACCACTTGAAGATGCCCTCCTCCTACGCCCCACTTTGAAAAAAATATTTGAAAAATACTACTAACTTTGGATTGCTACTCCATACTATGACGCACAGTGGGCTGAAATGGCATATTTTGTTCAAAACCCTGATTTCAAGGTAATCTGTCAAAATTCAAATGCACTCCCATGGATTTTTCATTTTTTGAATCAAATAAGACTAGTTTCAGAACAATGCGCACATTCGTTTTCAAGATATTTCAGTTTTGAGGCAATTTCAGCGACCGTGCTGAACTGAAAAAGTGAAATAATCAAAGTTTTACTTGTAAGTCACTCATTCCGTTTTTACGGTTTCGAAAACTTGATACAGTATTCATCAATTAATATTAGTTTATTTATTTAATTATTGTTGTTGCTGTCTTAGAAATTGAGAAGGGCAAATGAGAGAAAAGTTGAAACGGGAACACATCCTTTCATATTGCTGTATTTTGTCAATAGTATAACAAATGGTGCGTGGTAAAATAACATTAAAATATGAAAGAAAAAAACGAAAATTATGCTTCTTTCAAAATAAAAATTAGCCGACACTCGAAAAGAAATCAACTTTCTAAAATTAAAGAACAAAATATCTTTCTTAAAAACTTTTTTTTTTTACAATATCAATCCCAATGCAGTATCACTGAGCGGAAGCTGTTTCTTCTTTGGTATTGGCCTCATACTTGTCATAAAGGTCATGAAGGCCTCATAATGGTCATAGACATTATCAGTCCAAAGAGTGTTTACTTATTCGCAAGCTAACAATTGTTTGTTTACTCTTAAATGAACTGTGAAAAGAGTCGGCGGAAGTCGGCGATGAAACTGATGGAGAATGCACTTTAATACCTCACCTTTCTTAATATTTCACTGTCTCAATAAATGCCGGTAACACTTTTTTTTTCCGGCCCTTCTCATTAATAAAAATACGTGATTTTTCAACTTAAATTACGAAAACTGTAAATTTCTCGTATGATTAATATTTAAAAAATATATAATCCCCATTAACCGTTTAATAACAATTTAATTTAATAGTAATTTAATTATTAAAATATTTAATACTGCATGAAAAAAAGGCCACTATTAACCTAAGTCGTTGGAATATTTGAAAATCTACTAGGTACAACTAATCACTAGGTATCTAGCTATGAAAAAATAACAAACCCAGCTGGATAGAAAATATTTTTTTTTGGGGGGGTTTTTGAACACTTCAGCCCACTGTGTGACGTACTACCACTTACTATGACTTACTAGAACTCTTTACGACATAATACCACTTAAAAATGTGGGTAGTGCCACTCGGTGTACAGGAATATATCTAATATATAAAATTCTCGTGTCACAGTTTTTGTTGCCATACTCCTCCGAAACGGCTTGACCGATTTTGATGAAATTTTTTGTGCTTATCCGGTATCTATGAAAATCGGCCAACATCTATTTTTCATCCCCCTAAATGTTAGGGGTAGTCCACCCCTAAATTTTTTTTTATTTTTTAGACAAAATTTTTAATTTCTATTTTAATTAACGTCTGCCAAGTTGGGTGGGCAGTATAACTTCCTCAAGCGAGCGAAGCGAGCACCATCCCCCACAAAAGTTAAACCTACCCTTAGAGATCTACCGTTTGCGAGCGAAGCGAGCAACATCCCCTACATGTTTCAATTGTAATACATTCCATGTATACAGCCACACTTTGCGAGCGAAGCGAGCAACATTCCCTATATGCCACACTTTGCGAGCGAAGCGAGCAATTTAATGGGGGGTCCGGGGGGCTTGCCCCCCGGCTGGACGTGGAGTCGAGCGGAGCGAGCCGGAGCGGCTAGTAGGTATATACTTTTTTTTTGCTATTTTGTACCCTCTAGATACATAAATAGTATACTTTCACTCGTGGAGACTATCTATGTGCTGACCAGATGGAGAGGAACGGTTTGTTCGTTTACTGGGGATCAGAATACAACTTCTTCCAATTAGGATGATGGGGGAATGCTTGAGGTGCCCCTGAGGATCTCCTCTGGTGCACTTCTGGCAATTGCCTGCGAGGCATTGAGGCTCAGCATATGTTTTTAGGCATTCCGTGAAAACAAAAAAGGACAACTGGAACCTCTCATCAATCGCCTGAGGGTCATTTTGCCACACATTGCCATATCATGTTGACATGGATCAAGAGTGATTAATCATGTATTACCCGCATGTATGTATGATACTGATGTACCACCCTACCCCAATAACCCTATGCACAGAAGTACTTACACACCACAAACACCCAGACATAGAACCGCCACACTCTCGGACCTACTACTCCCATGATCTCGTTACTGATTTCGATTAAGGATGGCCTGAAACAGATTTGCACGTTCTTTCCTTTCTCAGCTGGTGTTGTCCATTCCCTATCTAAATCGATATGTCCGCCATGTACTACTGAAGGACATCCTAAAATGATTTGTAAATTTATTCCGAATGAATTTTACTATATTCCGGCGTCCTGCTGACGAAGAAAATTTAAGCTCCAATGGCAATCAAAGATTTGAAAAACAATGAATAGTTACCTACTCGGGTTTAATTAGTTAAAAGGGCACGAGTCCGTCCAATCAAAAACGTGACCCTTGTTTTAATGAATTCCAACTTTTTCCTCCTCCAATCAGCATGAAACACTTTGGGTTTTTTTTTTTTAATGGCAAATGCTTTTCAAATAATGTGTTAGCTTTATAATGGATTGGGTTGTCGAGTAATTTTTTTTTCTTTCTTTTTTTCAAGCTGTTTAACACAAACAAATTTTCCCTATGCCACGGTTTCCCCCAGAGACTCAGAAAGTGAGGATAATATATATTCGGGAGATAAGTTCAGGAAAAGTTTACCGGATCATGATCCAAAAATCCAAGTTTGAGAATTGAAAGAAACTGTGATTAGATGTAAGTATGCCATTTTGCGTACTGTTGAAATTCATCTATCTCGATATTTTCTATTGTGCAGGAACAAAAAAGTCCAGTCATGCAGCATGACCCCCATGAGCGAATTTTTGAAGAAATCTTCGACATTTCAGTTGCTATTGATCGTGTAGAGAAATTTTAGTTTATGATTTTGATAGACAAACATGGAATCAAATTATTAAAAATAATTAGGAGGTACTCCTACGTTTTAAACAGCATGGTTCTAGGAATGGTTATTCAGGGATACTTCCATAAGAGTAGTCCAATCTGAATTTGGACAATGTTTCATGCAACAATATTACCGATTTTTACAACTAGCGAACGGCATTATTTCGATTTTTGATTGATTTTTCAACTTTGAAATTTTTGAAAACTTGATACATATTCTCATAGGAAATTTTACGCTGATTCCGAATATACCACATGTTAGTATGCTGAAAAAATTATTTCGCACAACAAATCGCAAAAAAACAGGCTATTTTGAAATTTTTGACTACATTTTTGAAAATTTCAACCCGAAGATGAAATCTGATCATGCTGGCCAACGAACTTGAACTTTCGTTTTGTGTCCTTAACATTTTAAAATTTGTTTGAAGTTTCTAGCACAATTCTACGGACAGTTATCGTCTGGAATACATACATACATACATACATACATAAAAAAAAACTCGTTAAACTTCAGAATATGATTCAGAATAGCCTGAAACGGATTTCTGCATAAAATGTTTTCAAAAATTCACATTCTACAAATTTTGAGGCGAGAGCAATAGCTTAATTTTCCTCAAAAATTTGCTAAAAGGAATAAATAAACTACTTTTGCAGATCAAACTTGATTTGTCTTGCTTGTGAAAATGTTGGCTCAATGCGACAAAAAGAAGCAACAAGGCCTTTAAAAGTCTTTCTAGTTAGTGGTTCGGGTAGCATTATGGGAGCATTATGAACCTACTAATATAATCAGCTAGTTGAAGGAAGCATATCTATACATAATCAGGTAGTCGAATATGAATACGATTGTAACCGCGATAATTATTCGTTGATTCTGAGTCAACTGCGATTATATTCGTATTCGTGTAATCGTATTCGTCTGTCGGCGATTATACGAATACAACCCATAAAAATGCGTCACGGCCATTAATTTCAATAGGGTGGCCCTCCTATAATATGCGAAGCCATGCTAATATTACCTAGCTTCAGAGGGACGTCCTATTGATATAGATTTGAGACAAACAGGCTGGGCTCCAATCGTTGAATTCGCTTTAAGGACGCCCCGCTAAATATGATCGCAGTTGACTCAGAATCAACGAATAATTATCGCGATTACAATCGTATTCGTATTTGACGATAAGATTATGCCCAACAATGCCCCTTTCCTTCCGTCCGTTCTGTGTTGTGTAGGGCTGCTATGCATAATATAATTTATAGTATCATACTATGTTTGTGGAAAAAATACTAGATGGGTAATATACAAATACACAAATACAAAAAATGCAATATTTTTGAGCTTTTGAAAAATCCTATTTTATTCATGGTATCATCACGTTTTTAGAGTAGAAGTAAGTAGGTACTTACCTTCAACGCTTATTTAAAAGGTTACTGAGTAGAAATAGTCTACCTACTTACCTACCTCCATTCCTCCATCCTACCAAACTCCATACGCCTATCGTCTCCATGATAGAATCTTTGGTGTTTGAACTCTCGTCACCTATCTGCAATCATAAATATGTTTCCTAGAATGATTGAGTCCTAACAGTAACTTTCAGAAAACCCTGATATTGAGGAAATGGGCTTATAGATCTTAGATATTTTAATATCTATATTATAGATTTATTATCCATATTATAGTATCGATGTACAATTTGTATATCATGAAACGTGATGTATATTAATATGAGTGCCAAAAATCATATTGTTGAATGATATCATATATTTTCCCAAAATACTATATTTTTTCGAGATTTTATGCAAAAATACTAGGTATATTTTGCGCGTAAAGACTTGGCAACCTTATTGTCGGACCTTTCGTGTGTGTTCAGCCTGGATTTTCAACAAGTCACATAGCATACTTCCCAGCAACATCTATGTATACTTTGCCGTAACTTTAGCACGAGATTCCCCCACGAAAATCTGTCATAACTCGCCTTATCTATACTTTCGAGACACAGCTCTGAGGAAGTGCTAGGGAAAAAAAAAAAAAATTAAAAATATATATATATATATATATATATATATATATATATATATATATATATATATATATATATATATATATATATATATATATATATACATATATATAATAATTTGAAGTTGGGGGATCTTGAGGTTCAGTTAGTAGATTAGGTTTTCATCAGGCCATATATTCGATTTATTTATAAATCTTCATCAGGGCTTAGATGGGGGTTTGCTTTTTTTCACATAAGTTGAAACAAACAACAGTTTAAACAGAACAAACACTTGTTTAAATGCCATTGTCTAACTGAATAGAAATTTCTTGTTGCTCTTAGAATAAAAGTAAGAAGATTTGTTTTTACGAGTACTTTATTTGATAGCTATGGTGTGACACACATATCCAAACTTCTCAGAATAAAATACTCAGGAGCATTGTTGGAGCCCCGTTGTAAAATAAGCACAAAAGCACGAATAACGCACCTCGTTTTTGAGTGCGTAGATTCCAAAAATCATGTTTTATTCACTTTTTGAAACTCAGAAATGGTCAAAAAGTGATATTTTTCGGCTTTTAGCGAATTTTTGAAGAAAATTAAGCTATTGCTTTCGCCTCCAAATTTGTAGAATGTGAATTTTTGAACAAATTTTATGCAGAAATCCGTTTCAGGCTATTCTGAATAATATTCTGAAGTTTAACGAATTTTTTAAATGTATGTATGTATATGTGTATGTATGTGGGCGCCTGCTTGCCCTTAGGGGCTCGAGCTGGGAGGTCGCCCGCACTGCTGCTGACCTGGACTTTGTCCGGCAGCAGTTGTTGTGGTGCGATCGAGCAACACCAACTGCTCCAAAACCCAGCTCATCTGCTGAGTTCGCTGCTGCGCTGCATGAGTCAGTAGATGGTAAAGAACTTCGACAGTGCTCTGAATCCCCCATTTCTTCCCAGTGGGTGGAATGGGCTTCAGAGGGCATTGGAGCCCGCGACTATCGCCATTTTCACGCCGTCCGGGTGGCTACACTAGCCACCTCGGTGAGGTGTTCGAGGAGTAGTCGCGGGACAGTTGACACCCTTTGCCGTGCCTGTCGGGGTAAAAATGAGAATCTGTATCATGTAGTGCAGCAGTGTCCTCGTACTCACGGTGGCCGCATTTTACGTCACGATGCGGTTGCAAAGCAGATAGCAGGTGCTCTGTCATCTAGCGGTTGGGATGTCGAAAGGGAGAGACTATACCACATGTCGAGTGACCAGGGTAAGAAGCTAGATATCGTTGCGATCAAGCCCGATGGGTCTGCCATAATCCTGGATGTCCAGGTTGTCAGTGGCAGCGTGGACATGGAGCAGACCTGGCGGGCTAAGAAAAGTAAATATGATAGAAATGATCTGCGCCAAGCGATATCTGAGCTAAAAGGAGTGGCACCTAATAACATTAAGGTCATTGCCGCGACCGTGTCATGGCGTGGGGTGTGGTGCGGGAAAAGCGCCACGGAGTTACTCGAGTTGGGCATCTCGGCAGGAGTACTCCGTGGTATCACCACCCGCGTCCTGAGGGGTTCTTACTTGAACTGGTGGTCATTTTATAGGGGCACTTCCTTTCATCCCATTCTTCCTCCTCGTCCTGCAACTTCCCTTATCCCTAGAGCCGGCGTCGGGTAAACCTGGGCGTCCTCCCCACTTTTGGTTTATTATTTCCAATAATAAGCCTATGTGATCGTGTAGCAAAAAATTTTTATAACCCCCCCTCAAACTTTGTCACTTTACGTTTCAAGGTGCGTAGAATCTAAATTTGAAATGTCCGTCCGCCGTCCCCCGTCCGCCGTCCCCCGTCCGCCGTTCGCCGTCCGCCGTTCGCCGTCCGGACCATAAAAGGCCTAAGAATTTACTTAAAAAACCCGTTCTTTCGCACATAGACTCCATTAGGGGTCTAGTTGGTCCTAACGTTTAACCATCCCGATCGCTTTACTCGCATAGATGCTATGGGCCAAAAACGGGCGAAAAAGTGTGAAAAAGTGTCACTGTTAGACTGACGAACGCGCGCACGCCTTGTGGGTGGGAGAGGGTGGGCGGGAGAGAGAGTGAGAGGGAGGGCGAGGCGGAGGGAGTTAGAGGGAAGGGAGGGCGAGGGAGTATGGTGGAGGCGGAGGGAAGAGAGAGGATGGAGGGGAGGGGAGAGGGAGTGAGAGGGAAGGGAGGGCGAGGGAGTGTGGGGAAGGCGGAGGGAGTGAGAGGGAAGGGCGGGGAGGGGAGGGTAGAGGGAGGGGAGGGGAGGGGAGAGGGAAGGGAGGAGAGGGAAGGCGAGAGAGAGTGTGATGAAATTAATTCCAATTAGAAGAGATTTTTTATGAGTATGAAAATACTCATAATTCTATTCTACGCTTTATGATATAAAGCTTCGCTTCCTTCGGGTGTCCCTAGACGGCCCCATTTATTTATTTATTTATTTTCCTCAACCTTACTATAAAGCGTAAAATTATGGGGTCCTGGAGCTGTAATGCAGTGAACGAGTGAACCAAATATTGGAAGCACTAAGCCCCGAGTTTCGATACCTAGTAAATATACTATAAGTGATGCTAAATAATTACGGTCAGTTTTCTACGTAGAAGGTCTGTATGATACAGAAATAATAAACCTTTGTGTAATAATTTGCAGCGTTTTTTATTTTATTTGTTTATTTTTCAATTTAATGGCGTGCCCCCTCCGTCTTTGAGGGGAGGTTTCGTAAAAAAAAAAAAAAAAAAAAAAAAAAAAAAAGTATGTATGTATGTAAATATGATAGAAGTGATCTGCGACAAGCGATATCTGAGCTAAAAGGAGTGGCGCCTAATATCATCAAGGTCATGGCCGCGACCGTCTCATGGCGCGGGGTGTGGTGCGGGAAAAGTGCCACGGAGTTACTCGAGGTGGGCATCTCGGCAGGAGTACTCCGTGGTATCACCACCCGCGTCCTGAGGGGTTCTTACTTGAACTGGTGGTCATTTTATAGGGGCACTTCCTTTCATCCCATTCTTCCTCCTCGTCCTGCAACTTCCCTTATCCCTAGAGCCGGCGTCGGGTAAACCTGGGCGTCCTCCCCACTTTTTTATTTTATTTGTTTATTTTTCAATTTAATGGCGTGCCCCCTCCGTCTTTGAGGGGAGGTTTCGTAAAAAAAAAAAAAAAAAAAAAAAAAAAAAAAAAAAAGTATGTATGTATGTAAATATGATAGAAGTGATCTGCGACAAGCGATATCTGAGCTAAAAGGAGTGGCGCCTAATATCATCAAGGTCATGGCCGCGACCGTCTCATGGCGCGGGGTGTGGTGCGGGAAAAGTGCCACGGAGTTACTCGAGGTGGGCATCTCGGCAGGAGTACTCCGTGGTATCACCACCCGCGTCCTGAGGGGTTCTTACTTGAACTGGTGGTAATTTTATAGGGGCACTTCCTTTCATCCCATTCTTCCTCCTCGTCCTGCAACTTCCCTTATCCCTAGAGCCGGCGTCGGGTAAACCTGGGCGTCCTCCCCACTTTTTTATTTTATTTGTTTATTTTTCAATTTAATGGCGTGCCCCCTCCGTCTTTGAGGGGAGGTTTCGTAAAAAAAAAAAAAAAAAAAAAAAAAAAAAAAAAAAAAAAAAAGTATGTATGTATGTAAATATGATAGCAGTGATCTGCGACAAGCGATATCTGAGCTAAAAGGAGTGGCGCCTAATATCATCAAGGTCATCGCCGCGACCGTGTCATGGCGCGGGGTGTGGTGCGGGAAAAGTGCCACGGGGTTACTCGAGTTTCACATCTCGGCTGGAGTGCCACGTGGTATCACCACCCGCGTCCTGAGGGGTTCTTTCTTGAACTGGTGGTCATTTTATAGGGGCACTTCCTTTCATCCCATTCTTCCTCCTCGTCCTGCAACTTCCCTTATCCCTAGAGCCGGCGTCGGGTAAACCTGGGCGTCCTCCCCACTTTTTTATTTTATTTGTTTATTTTTCAATTTAATGGCGTGCCCCCTCCGTCTTTGAGGGGAGGTTTCGTAAAAAAAAAAAAAAAAAAAAAAAAAAAAAAAAAAAAAAAAGTATGTATGTATGTAAATATGATAGAAGTGATCTGCGACAAGCGATATCTGAGCTAAAAGGAGTGGCGCCTAATATCATCAAGGTCATGGCCGCGACCGTCTCATGGCGCGGGGTGTGGTGCGGGAAAAGTGCCACGGAGCTTCTCGAGTTTGGCATCTCGGCAGGAGTGCTCCGGGGTATCACCGCCCGCGTCCTTCGGGGCTCTTATCTTAATTGGTGGTCGTTCTATAGGGGCACTTCCTTTCATCCCATTCTTCCTCCTCGTCCTGCAACTTCTTTTATCCCTAGAGCCGGCGTCGGGTAAACCTGGGCGTCCTCCCCACTTTTTTTATTTTATTTGTTTATTTTTCAATTTAATGGCGTGCCCCCTCCGTCTTTGAGAGGAGGTTTATATTAAAAAAAAAAAAAAAAAAAAAAGTATGTATGTATATATGTATGTATGTATGTATGTATGTATGGGTTGCTGGGGTAGGGCAACTGTTGGTGTTTTTATCTCTTCGGAGCTCCTTCATATCCCTACCCAAGTCATGGTCATGCGTCCCCGTCGCGCAACCCGGGCACCCTCTGGGTGAACAGAGGGTGGCGAAATGACCCGCTGGCGATAAGGGGGGCGGCTCATGCCAATGGGCCTCCTGTCCCTAACAATCCCCCGCTTCCCCCGTTATGAATCAGAACCAACAAGAGCCTCATAACCCCCGCGTGCCCATTGGCACCCGGGGTTCTAGGGGAGGCGCTCGGGGGCGCCCCAGGCAGGGGCGTCGGTCATCCTCCCCCTCATCTTCATCCTCTTCATCCTACCCTTCATCCTCTTCCTCTGCCCTGAATAATGCCCACCAGTGTGCCCATTGTGAGAGAGCCTTCAGTTCCAAGCGTGGCCTCAGCGCCCACGTCTGGCAGAAGCATCCCTTGGAGGCCAACGCTGCAATTGACATAGAACGAGAGCGGCCCAGGTATGCTTCTGAGGATTTGCGGCGAATGGCAGCAGAGGAGGCAGAGGCTGTGCGCAATGGGGTACGTCATATTAATGTATTTTTGCAACAACGTTTTCCCATGCGCACGCTTTCTGCCATCCAATCTCTTCGCCTGAGGCCCCACTATAAGCAGCTTGTCCAGGATGCGATCCTGGCAAATAGCGGTGGGGCCTCTCCCGCATCTCTTACAGGCGTGGGGCAACAGCTCGCCGTTCAGCAATCCTCCCCCGGGACCTCCGGTCTTCTTGAAGACTTGAAGACTGAAGTGTTGAGGTTCGGGGATCTGGTAGGCCGTTTTGATGGTTATGAGAGTGCCAACCTGCAGGACCTGGTGAGGCGGGCTGTTGAGAGGCCTGAAGGCTTGGAGGACGAGGTTGCAGCCTACATACAGAGGATCTTCCCACGGGTTGAGGAAGCGACCGTGACGGGGCATCAGGGAGCAGTTCCTCCTACTTTGGTGCCTCGTGGAGGTCGCAGAGCAGCAAAACAAGCAAGAAGGCGGGAATATCAGCGGGTCCAGAAGTTGTGGAGGAAGTATCCGGCTCGTGTGGCTGCGGAGGTACTGGAGGGAGCTGGGGATGAGCAAGTTGTGCCCCCTCTCCAGGAGTTTGTGGACTTTTGGGAGCCACTCTTGAGTGCTCCCAGCCACAACCCTGGTGAGCCGGTGGTGCCCCCAGCTTCCACCAGGGATTCCTTGCGTGGCATCATGTGCACGCCGGTGCTTCATGACGAGGCACATAAGTGCCGTGTCAAGAACTCCACTTCTGCTGGACCTGATGGTGTTTCTGCCCGACGTTGGAACAAAACACCAAAAACAGTTAAGCTGCTCATCCTCAACTTGCTGCTTTTATCGGGAAGACCCCCGAAAGCGTTGACCCGCGCCCGGACAATTTTCATCCCAAAAAAAGGGTTAAGTGGGCCTGGAGGCTACCGCCCGATATCTATATCGTCTGTAGTCTTCCGCCATTTCCAAAAGATTCTGGCATCTCGCCTCCAAGCTGCTGGTGTCATAGGTGACGTCCAGAGAGCATTTCGACCAGCGGATGGCACAGCGGAGAACCTTACAGTTCTCCAAACTGTCATTTTGCTGGCCCATATTAAGAAACGGCAACTCCATCTTGCCGCTCTGGACGTCGCTAAGGCCTTTGACACCGTCAGCCATTTTGCCCTGACCAATTGTCTTCGTGGTGTTAGGGCACCTGCTCGTTTAATTGAGTATGTTGCTCGCCTGTACCACGAAGGCGTGACGGTCCTCGAGGCACGAGGTGAGATGTCGGGTGTTCCATTGGGTGCGGGGTACGCCAGGAGGATCCTCTGTCGCCACTCCTCTTTAACCTGGTCGTGGACACGGCCTTGGGTAAGCTGCCAGCTGAAATAGGGTTCGATCTCACCCCTGGGGTGCGAGTAGGTGCACTGGCTTTTGCCGATGATGTAATCCTACTCGCCGAAACCCGTGAGGGCTTGCAGATTGCCCTCAATGCCTTTGCTGAGCAGCTAGCCAGGTGTGGTTTGGTGGTTAACCCAGATAAGTGTGGGTCAGTCTCCTTGGTCCCGTCGGGTCGCCAGCATCAGGTGAAGGTGGTGGATGAGGAGTGTTTTGTCATAGGACAGTCACCCATCCCCACCCGATCCGTGCTGGAGGTTTGGCGGTACCTTGGAGTTGACTTCATGGGTGTGGCCACCATTGCCGCAAGCCGTGTGGACCTTGGTGGAGCACTAGCTCGTATCACCAAGGCTCCATTGAAGCCACAGCAGAAGCTGCGCCTCCTTCGCACGTACTTACTGCCAAAGCTGACCTATGGGTTAGTCTTTGGCAGGCTTACTGCGGGGAGGCTGCTAGAGTTAGATCGTGAAGTTCGTTCTGCTGTGCGCTCTTGGCTAGGCTTTCCACCTGGTGTCCCAAGTGCCTATGTCCATGCACCGGTCAAGGCCGGTGGGCTCGGTATTGTCTCTCTCTCAGCCAGCATCCCATCTTTACGCCGCCAGCGCCTGCTCGCCCTTAGGGGCTCGAGCTGGGAGGTCGCCCGCACTGCTGCTGACCTTGACTTTGTCAAGCAGCAGTTGTTGTGGTGCGACCGAGCAACACCAACTGCTCCCAAACCCAGCTCATCTGCTGAGTTCGCTGCTGCGCTGCATGAGTCAGTAGATGGTAAAGAACTCCGACAGTGCTCTGAATCCCCCATTTCTTCCCAGTGGGTAGAATGGGCTTCAGAGGGCATTGGGGCCCGCGACTATCGCCATTTTCACGCCGTCCGGGTGGCAACATTGGCCACTTCGGTGAGGTGTTCGAGGAGTAGTCGCGGGACTGTGGACACCCTCTGCCGTGCCTGTCGGGGTAAAAATGAGAATCTGTATCATGTGGTGCAGCAGTGTCCTCGTACTCACGGTGGCCGCATTCTCCGTCACGATGCGGTTGCCAAGCAGATAGCAGGCGCTTTGTCATCCAGCGGTTGGGCTGTTGAGAGAGAGAGACTATATCACATGCCGAGTGACCGGGGCAAGAAGCCGGATATCGTTGCTGTCAAGCCCGATGGGTCTGCTATAATCCTGGATGTCCAGGTTGTCAGTGGCAGCGTGGACATGGAGCAGACCTGGCGGGCTAAGATAAGTAAATATGATAGAAATGATCTGCGGCGAGCGATATCTGAGCTAAAAGGAGTGGCACCTAATAACATCAAGGTTATGGCTGCGACCTTGTCATGGCGCGGGGTGTGGTGCGGGAAAAGCGCCACGGAGTTACTTGAGTTGGGCATCTCAGCAGGAGTACTCCGTGGTATCACCACCCGCGTCCTGAGGGGTTCTTACTTGAACTGGTGGTCGTTTTATAGGGGCACTTCCTTTCATCCTATTCTTCCTTCTCGTCCTGCAACTTCCCTTATCCCTAGAGCCGGCGTCGGGTAAACCTGGGCGTCCTCCCCACTTTTTTATTTTATTTGTTTATTTTTAATTTTAATGGTGTGCCCCCTCCGCCTTTGAGGGGAGTTTTGTTTAAAAAAAAAAAAAAAAAAAAAAAAAAAAAAAAAAAAAAAAAAAAAAAAAAAAATGTATGTGTCATTCCAGACGATAACTGACCGTAGAATTGTGCTAGAAACTTCAAACAAATTTTAAAATGTTAAGGACACAAAACAAAGGTCAAGTTCGTTAGATCTTCGGGTTGAAATCTTCAAAAATGTAGTCAAAAATTTCAAAATAGCCTGTTTTTTGCGATTTGTTGTGCGAAATAATTTTTTCAGAATACTAACATGTGGTATATTTGGAATCACCGTAAAATTTCCTATAAGAATATGTATCGTTTTCAAACATTTCAAAGTTGAAAAATCAGTCAAAAATGTTTCCATGAAACATTGTCCAATCCTCCTAATTATTTTTAATAATTTGATTCCATGTTTGTCTATCAAAATCATAAACTAAAATTTCTCTACACGATCAATAGCGACTGAAATGTCGAAGATTCTTCAAAAATTCGCTCATGGGGTCATGCTGCATGACTGGACTTTTTTCGTTGATTACCTGAACTTTTCATGTCAGACCCAAGTGTATTATTGGTTCTCTCAACGTTTTCATTAAAATGAATATGATGATACATATTATATTAATGGATGAATCACTTTTTAATTAGGTAAGAACAATCAATAGTTATCACATAATAATGGTATGTATTAATCCACAAATTAATGGATTTCAGCAGAAAAAACAGTTAGTAAAAGAAAAACCACACTTCTTTGGGTGGGTAGGTGGGGGTGGGGGATTTCGAAAACGATGGAACGGAGCTCCACTTTTGTATCTGGACATTGATTTTGACGTGGACGAAAAGTATCCCAAACTTATGTGCAGAGATACGGACTTTGGATCAGGAAAATTTACCTACAGGCCAAGATAGCAACTAGTAGCACCTGGAATTGGTTCGAAAACTTTCTTTATAACTTTTTCGGCAATCTGAGGCCAATTTTAGCGAGTACATATTATTCACTTAAATATCATAATTATATGGCGTGATACTAATCAAAACCAATCAACCATCGCCATTCAAATAAAAATTATAGTAACACGCCTGACAAAGGCAATGCAATACGGTAGAGATAAATAAAACTAAAATCTATGTTACCAGAGAAATAGACAACTAAGGGAGAAATATGAATCTACTCATTCAGAGAAAAACAGCTTGTATTCAATCACAGAAAATGTCTATACAAACTTCTTTGGATTGTCATTCCAACCTAATTTTCCCATCAATGCCCATCAATTTTCTGAATTCATAAACGTTTTCTATTTTAATTCAGAATAAACCCCTCCTGTTGAACCGGCTTCCCCTCTTACGCCTAAATCGTATTTTTCTCAGTGATTGTGGCCAACTCCTGTAATTTTTGTTTTGGAGGGTACCCCTCAACGATTGAGAATGCCGTTCAGCCGTAGAAAGTTGTCGATATTCAGCGTATAACTAAATTATAACAACATAATATAAATTCAAATAAAAATATAACGTAACAATATAAATTTTGAAAATTGATATAGTATTCAGATGTTTTCAATTAACGGGCTCCACCTCGATTGCTTAGTTCAATTTATAATGATTGAAAAGACAACTTAATAATACTTGGGAAGCCTTTTGTAGATGAGCTTGTACATAACTGTATTAAAATTGAGCGACTTTGATTCGTTTTTGTTGGTTACAACCTTTTGCTTTGTTATCTGTAACTTTTCACAAACTTTACTTTTGAAAAGAGTCAAACGGAACACATTTTTTTCATCTCTTTTTTTTTACTAGAAGCCAGCGGGGCTTCCCACATTAAAAATTATAATTATAATACGCAGAACGGTCCGAGGAATAAAAGGGTCTGCATTATGCTCCGCAGGATGGCATTAGGCATTCAGCCCACGAATCTGAGAAGAATGGCGGTTTGATTCTCTCGACTTGCAAGACCCCATATATAATTCAGCTTTAACTCTTCGAGCTTCCAGACTTGCAGGGAGCAGACATGAATGAGTAAAACTGTTCAAATGGTAGGGTTGGTAGTTATGCCGTGTGGGAAGGGAGGGGGGTGTACCCTTTGTCTATTCCGTGTAAGCCAGAAGGGTCAGAGCTGCTTGGATAAGAGGTCGTCATGAATGTTAAGCGCCTTCCCGTTGTTCCAAGAGATATTATAATAGAGTGTGTGGATCTCGGAGGAAAAGGGTTTTCTTTTCACGCTTTTGTTTGCCACAAGATCCTCAAAAGCCGAGTGAAAAGATTGAACAGAAACTTCCATATGTGAATAGGATGATTAGAAATGATATATAATAAGGAAAGGTGAGCTTTTTAGCGAATTTTTGTAGAAAATGAAACTATTGCAATGGGTTCAAAAATTTTAAAATCAAAATTTTCGAAATATTTCTTCATTGAAATCCGTTTTGAGACATTCTGAAAATAATCCTAGAGTTTAACGCTTTTATGTATATATATATATTAATTGCTATGCAAATTCATTAGGCCGACATTACTTTTTTCCCCAATAATACCATTTTTTTGTAAATATCCGTAACGAAATTAACGATGATATTCACGTACAACCGAGTAGTTGAGTAGTTGCTATAGATTGTGTCACAATTTCAGTGTTTTTCACGTACAACCCAGCCGTTGTTAGGGGAATGAAACTTCCGCAGTTTTCATCGCACGAAAATCGTTCGCCACTCGTTGGAAAGCGCTTGATTTATGTGATAAATGTTCACATTTCAAGCTACCAATTTCCCTCTCCTTACGTACCTGGTTACATTCCAAAACTAAGTTGATTCAGGCTAAGAATTGCATAGCAAATTATCCTCGTTTTCTACGCAGTAGAAAAGAGAAAAGATCCGGCGAGGCGCGAAGCGCCGAGTATATATATATATATATATATATATATATATATATATATATATATATATATATATATATATGTCATTACCATTACAGATGATAACTCACCTTAAGATTGAGGTAAAAATTTCGTTCTTGCGCCAAAAAATCAAGCTTTCCATACTAAAGGATGAGTTCGTTGGCCAACACTTTTTGAGCACATTAAATTGGTCAAAATGTAGGTACCCAAAAAAATCATAAAAATAGCTAAAAATCATTTAATTTATATTTTTTAGCAAACTTTTAGTCAAAAATAGTACACCTATCAAGGGCAAACAAGATCATTGTAAAATTTATGCAAAAAATAATGCAGAAAAATTTACTTGAATTTCCTTATTATTTGCTGAAAAATCGATAAGAGCTCTCTACAAAAGGTAAAATTTCCAAATCTTTTTTGAGTCGCAGAGTATTATTTGGAACGAATTTCGTTGCCATAATTGGTTATTAATTATTTAAAAGTGCTCAAATTTCACAACAATGTTACATAATATAATACGATAATACACGAAAAATTGCTCATACAATCATGCTGCATGACTGGAACATTTTCTTTAAACAATTAAAAAAAAAAAAAAATTTCATTGGTTTATTGTAACGGAGAAAGAACAATGGCAGAGGATCAGGGCTGAAACTTGCTTGATACACACCTCGGAAAGTGAACACCCTGATTTGAATGAGGTATCCGCAATGACCAAGTCAGAATGCGAGGTTGATCCCCTGGATAACCCACCCTCCTAACGCTGCAAATTATCATTTCTGTCTTAGATGTCTCTTCTAAGCAGATAATTGGTCTACAAATTTTAAACCCTGTGTATAGTATATCACACCTGTATACCTCCAAGACACAAAAATTTTACGCTTTTAAATAAATTTTGAAAAATTCAGAAAAAATACTTGAAAAAAAGGTAGGTAGGTCGAAAAGTAACGGTAGGTCACGCCTCCGTTCTTCATAATTCTTTTTGAGGTTTTCCGAAGGAGCTATATCTAAATGTCAGCACCTTATTTATGGGTTCTTTGCATCTTGAAATGTGAACCAACAACTTTCGAAGCGGTTAAGTTTTTTTTTTTTTGTAGATTACAAATATAATCTTTGTAACCGACCAAAAAAAAAAAAAAAGTCTACAATAAAATAATGAACCTTTGAATGGTTCATTCTTGAAAATAATAAATCAAATTGTCATGTCAGGTCATCTTGAGTTACTTCAGCAGGGTCGGCATCAATCAATTCCTCCGAAACTGCGCCAGCATCATCAGTTCGATAATAAACCTCAGCATGTCAGTTGTGCATATATATCTCCCCTAGGAAAATACTGCTTACGTCCCAAATATAGCATTTACAAGCCAAATGAAACCTTTTCCAAGTCAAATGAAACCTTTTCCAATTCAAATGAAACCTTTTCCAAGTCAAATGAAACCTTTTCCAAACCAAATGAAACATTTTCCAAACCAAATGAAACCTTTTCCAAACCAAATTAAACTTTTTCCAAACCAAATGAAACCTATTGAGAAAATGAGTGAACTGAGGTACCTAGATAGGTAGGTACCCACTCACATTCAACAGTCAGAAATTTCTCAAACTTACTTGTTTCCTATTCTACTAAGGTGAGATCCACTTCGGTAAC
The DNA here is from genome assembly GCA_030762985.1 of Adelphocoris suturalis. Lineage (NCBI taxonomy): Eukaryota > Metazoa > Arthropoda > Insecta > Hemiptera > Miridae > Adelphocoris > Adelphocoris suturalis. The sequence goes on from CM061051.1 coordinate 19,573,707, forward strand.
CCTATGCCTGAAATTAATCAAATTTTCATTTTATCAACGTCTTTCTATGATAGGTACAATTGCATCTACCTGCAACTTGCAGGGTACCTACCTATCTAGTTACCTCAGTTCACTCATTTTCTCAATTGGTTTCATTTGATTTGGAAAAAGTTTCATTTGGTTTGGAAAAGGTTTCGGTTCTTTTCCGTTAATTCACTACCAAACATTCTTCTTGGTTTCCGTTAATTCACTGCCATTGAAATATAAGCTATTCGATACAATACTATTCCATAAACATCAGAATACGTGTTCTGTGTTTTCATAGCCGTGTAGGATTCCTGCAATTGTTATCTTATCTCTTAGCGATAGGAGCAGCGCGGCGCGGCGGGCGGCCAGTCCAGACAGTCATTGTTGCGGTAGCAGTAGCCATGAACATGTTGCGAATTGCTAGTGAGTGCGATACCAAACAACGCGCTGTGCAGTTTTTACAAGGACGAGGTGTTTTGCACAACCCAAGGGTGTGTGCTAATCACCATGAAATGTTATTGAGCTTAAGTGACAGTCAAGATCGTTGGTCGTGTTCTAAACGTATGTGTAGGGAATACAAACCAGTGCGAGCAGATACCTTTTTACAAGGCTCTCGTTTGGAGTACAGAACAATTATTTTGTTCATCTATTGTTGGAGCAAGGAGTATACGTCAGTGAAATTTTGTGAAGATGAACTCAACATGAACCATAATACAACTGTTGATTGGAATATGTATATGCGGGAGGTATGTGAATACACACTGATGAGCAATAATGCAGTTATTGGTGGGCCCAATACTACCGTTGATATTGATGAAAGTTGTTTTACGGTGAGAAAGTACAATAAAGGTAGGTTGTTGCCTAATCAATGGGTTTTAGGAGGAATATGTCGGGAAACAAAAGAATGCTTCCTTGTGCCTGTTCCGAACAGAACTGCTCGTACATTGTTGCCTATAATAATTGAAAATGTTGCTCCAGGCACAACAATTGTTACTGATGAGTGGCGTTCGTACCGTGGACTGGGAGACACCTTCGAACACATGACAGTTAATCATTCTGTCAATTTTGTAGATCCTGAGACCTTGGCACATACTAATACAGTTGAATGTATGTGGGGTAAAGTAAAATCACGCAATAAGAAGCAATGGGGTACATACCGTCCAATGTTAAACAGTTATTTGTGTGAGTACATGTGGCGCAAGAAATACCAACATGACAATTTGTTTGAAAAAATGTTAGAACATATTTCCATCTTCATGCGACCACAGTGATCAGTATAATTTTCAACAATGAACAATAGTGGTTTATTGTACATTGTTTTCCATTTGTGTTATTATGAATACAACGTATGAGTGTATGTTGCATGTTTTTGTACTTTCCACCTCAATCATTTTATTCCAGGTATTTACTACATATTTAATAACACAATTACCTAATGAAAACCAAAACCATACCTACTTTAAGTACAAACATGATTGGTAGTGAATTAACGGAATCCCAGACCAAAACAATAATGGTAGTGAATTAACGGAAAAGAACCAAGGTTTCATTTGGTTTGTAAGAGGTTTCATTTGGTTTGGAAAAGGTTTCATTCGATATGGAAAAGGTTTCATTTGATATGGAAAAGGTTTCATTTGGCTTGGAAAAGGTTTCACTTGACTTGGAAAAGGTTTCATTTGACTTGGAAAAGGTTTCATTTGGCTTGGAAATGCTACATTTTCTAAGATGTTTAGTTCAGGCTTATCCCATGGAGGATTGTAAAGGAGCAAGAGGCGTTGACATAGGTACGTTGCATTTCCAGTCCGTCATAGTCTAGTTTATCGGTGCTTCCAATTTCTTTAATGACCTTAAAGTCAACTACCAGTGATGATTTGGCTGTCACAGTTATTCCTAAAGAGACCCTCGTTTTAAAGTGTTCTTTTGGTGCTCTTGGATCTGAAGGAGAAAAAAATACACTTGGACAGAGAGTTCCATACATTTGAATAGGATGATTACAACTAGTAATCCTCATATATAATAAGAAAAGGTGAGCAGTTTTCGTTTGAAGCGGCCTTTTTTGTTAAAAAACTGGAAAAGAATGAAATTTCGTTGGTCTATTTTCATGGTGGTGTGGTCTCATTTCACTAGCTCGATACACACCTTGGAAAGTATAACCCTGAGTCAAATGAAAAATGCGGAATGATAAGTCAGAATGCGATGGTGATCTCCTTACGTCTTACGTCAGCAGGATTTGCATCAATCAATTCCTCCCAAACTTCGCCCACAGCATCTGTTCGATAATACAACCCCAGCGTGTCGATGGTGCAATCATTTCCCCAAGAAAATTACAGTAAGTTTGCATCCCAATATTTTTTAAAATGTTTATGTCATTTCTTGGGAGAATAGTAGAGGAACAACAGTCGTCGGCAAATTTTGTATTTTCAGTTTGTCAAGTTCAAGTTTACCTGTATTAAACGGGTACTTTGCAATAACAAAAAGTGCCATGAAAGCACCTTTACAATTTTCAACAACCTGCAAATGATTGTCAAGCAGCTTTTTCGTACAATGAACCAAATATAAACCAAGAACAGATCGCAACTTTTAACAGCATGAAAGCCAGTGTGCCACATTAAAAAATGGATTATATGATATTGAAAGATAATACTAACATAATAAAAAAACTTTTCAGGTTTGTCTCGGTGTTTTGCCCCCCGAAAAAAAAAATCCAGTCATGCAGCATGACCCCATGAGCGAATTTTTGAAGAGTAAACTCATCAGTTGTGATTACTTTTTTTTTTTTTTTTTTTTTTTTTAACAAGCACCTACTACCTACGTTTTAAACAGCATGGTTCTAGGATTGGTTATACAAGAATACTTCCATAAGAGCAGTTCAATCTGAATTTGGACAATGTTTCATGCAAATATTACCGATTTTTTCAACGAGCGAACGGCATTATTTCGATTTTTGATTGATTTTTCAACTTTGAAATTTTTGAAAACTTGATACATATTCTTATAGGAAATGTTACGCAAATTCCGAATATACCACATGTTAGTATGCTGAAAAAATTATTTCGCACAACAAATCGCAAAAAACAGGCTATTTTGAAATTTTTGACTACATTTTTGAAAATTTCAACCCGAAGATGTAATCCGATCATGCTGGCCAACGAACTTGAACTTTCGTTTTGTGTCCTTAACATTTTAAAATTTGTTTGAAGTTTCTAGCACAATTCTACGGACAGTTATCATCTGGAATGACACATACATACATATATACATACATACATACATACATACATACATATATACATACATACATACATACATACATACATACATACATACATACATAAAAAAATGCGTTAAACTTCAGAATATGATTCAGAATAGCCTGAAACGGATTTCTGCTTAATTTTTTTTCAAAAATTCACATTCTACAAATTTTGAGGCGAGAGCAATAGCTTAATTTTCTTCAAAAAAAATGAATGAATAATAATATTGTTGTCTTAGTTCCAAAATGTTATAGTTTTAATTTTCACAATCAAACTAATAACTATTAAGTATGAATCGTATAAAATAAACCATGCATATTGTCATAAAGGTTAGTCTTGACTTGTTGCTAATTTTTGATAGGGAATTGCTGTTTAAGTATTGATTATAAAGTTGTTTACGTATTGGTTTTTATGTTTGGCTCCCTGTCCTACCCTATCAGAAACTTTTTCTTTTCTGAAAAAATATAAAAAAAAACTATTGATAGCGTTCGCGTAAACAGATTTACTTACTTCATGAATAGGATGGAAAATTCCGGATATTAATCCCCATGGCTCCCTCTCGTTCTGTTCTGTGAATTGGCAACACCTACACCAAATCGATTCGCTCTGCCCGCAATCTGCACTAATGGAAGTTTTCACTGGAAGAACTTCATGGCAACTAATTAATTTGCTCCCTTCCAGAAGCAATGAAAGAAAAGAGTAATTTCCGTCACAGGGAAAGAGTTTTTCCACAGTGGAACGTCACATCGGAAACTTGGAATGAGGTGGAGACCGTGCCAGGCCCTTTTCTAATTTCAACGTTTTCAGCTTTTGAATTTGACGTTAATTACGCTCTAGAACAACTAAGGAAGGGTGAGCAGCGGTAGGAGAGACAAAAACCCAGAAAAGCGTGAGCTCTGTTTGACGCGACGCTACAATCGTTGTTGGTGACATTGACGTTGCAGATGTTAATTAATTTCAAGTTGCGTTGGAGCCAAGTTAGTAATTACGCAACAAATAACATGGTCGTTTTCCTTTGTTGTTGAGTTTGGATTTTACACTAAAAGCACTTTCAGGGACAATGGATGTATTTAATATTGTAATATGTGGTTTAAGCGAGGCCGCTAACTGTTACCAAGAATATGGCGATTCCGAGGTGAAAGATGAATACGTTTTTAGTACAAATGTGCGAGTAGGTGCTGTGAAAAAACATTAATGTAGCTCATAAATAAATATATCATGTTTCGCTGCAATATTCATTATTTCAAACTTTCGTACAATCGAATCATACCTATTCGTTTCCTGTTGACATATTGAAAGCTTAAATCTTAATTCAATCATTAATAATAATAATTACTGATATCAATCATCTTTTCAATTGTCAATCAATTATACTCGGTTTGATAACATTGATGATAACATTGGTCAAATTTCATTATAGATGTTCAGTGTCGAAGACAAAAATATGTAATGTATTTGTAATATTAAATCAAAATTACTATAGAATATTATTAAGAAAGAGTTCCAGTCATGCAGCATGATCGTATGAGCGAATTTTTGTAGATTACAGTATGTTTTAGAAATTTGATCTCTTTCAGGGCAACAAATTTCTAACCCCGGACTATACGGCAAATAAACTCGTACTAAATAATATTCTACAATCCGAAAGAGATACGTGATTTTTAGCAATTTTTCTCATTTTTAATCGATTTTTCAGCAATTGTTAATGAAATTTAAATACCTGCATTTTTCTGTAATTTTTTTTTTGCATAAATTTAATATTGTTGTGATTTGTTGTTGATTAACTTTTATTGACTCAAATTTTGCTGGCTAAAAATATAAATTCAACAATTTTAAACCGTTCTAAGCCATTTTGGTTTATTATTTCCAATAATAAGCCTATGTGATCGTATAGCAAAAAATTTTTATAACCCCCCCCCCCCTCCCCCCCCCCCTCAAACTTTGTCACTTTACGTTTCAAGGTGCGTAGAATCCAAATTTGAAATGTCCGTCCGCCGTTCGCCGTCCGCCGTTCGCCGTCCGCCGTTCGCCGTCCGCCGTTCGCCGTCCGGGCCCTAAAAGGCCTAAGAATTGACTTAAAAAACCCGTTCTTTCGCACATAGACTCCATTTGGGGTCTAGTTGGTCCTAACGTTTAACCATCCCGATCGCTTTACTCGCATAGATGCTATGGGCTAAAAACGGGCGAAAAAGTGTATTTTTCGAGACTTTGAGTGTTAGACTTACGCACGCATGCCTGGCACGCTTGGCAGGGGGTCACGGTGGGTGGTGAGGGGGTGAGCGGGAGGTGGAGTGAGAGGAAAAACAGAGGTGGGTACGAGAAAAGAGACTGGCGAAAGCCCCAGAGCATGCTGGTTACCGCTGGCCGTTATAGCTGGCTATCTGGTTCAGAATAATAAAACCATTATGTAATAATTTGCAGCGTTTTTAGTGATGTTATTAGTAATTTTTTTGAAATTTTACCATTTTAATATGTTCAAAAATTGTTGACCATCGAGCTCTTCCTTTTGTTTAGAAAGCTTGATTTTTTTGCTCAAGAACGAAATCTTTATCTCAATCCTAAGGAGAGTTATCGTCTGGAAGGATGGAAGGACACACACACACACACACACACATTTTTTTTTTTTTTTTTTTTTTTTTTTTTTTTTTTTTAAATACAAAACTCCCCTCAAAGGCGGAGGGGGCACACCATTAAATTGAAAAATAAACAAATAAAACAAAAAAGTGGGGAGGACGCCCAGGTTTACCCGACGCCGGCTCTAGGGATAAGGGAAGTTGCAGGACGAGGAGGAAGAATGGGATGAAAGGAAGTGCCCCTATAGAATGACCACCAGTTCAAGTAAGAACCCCTCAGGACGCGGGTGGTGATACCACGGAGTACTCCTGCAGAGATGCCCAACTCGAGTAACTCCGTGGCGCTTTTCCCGCACCACACCCCGCGCCATGACAAGGTCGCAGCCATGACCTTGATGTTATTAGGTGCCACTCCTTTTAGCTCAGATATCGCCTGTCGCAGATCATTTCTATCATATTTACTTTTCTTAGCCCGCCAGGTCTGCTCCATGTCCACGCTGCCACTGACAACCTGGACATCCAGGATAATGGCAGACCCATCGGGCTTGACAGCAACGATATCCGGCTTCTTGCCCCGGTCACTCGGCATGTGATATAGTCTCTCTCTCTCAACAGCCCAACCGCTGGATGACAGAGCGCCTGCTATCTGCTTGGCAACCGCATCATGACGGAGAATGCGGCCACCGTGAGTACGAGGACACTGCTGCACTACATGATACAGGTTCTCATTTTTACCCCGACAGGCACGGCAAAGGGTATCCACTGTCCCGCGACTACTCCTCGAACACCTCACCGAGGTGGCCAATGTGGCCACCCGGACGGCATGAAAATGGCGGTAGTCGCGGGCCCCAATGCCCTCTGAAGCCCATTCCACCCACTGGGAAGAAATGGGGGATTCAGAGCACTGTCGGAGTTCTTTACCATCTACTGATTCATGCAGCGCAGCAGCGAACTCAGCAGATGAGCTGGGTTTTGGAGCAGTTGGTGTTGCTCGATCGCACCACAACAACTGCTGCCGGACAAAGTCCAGGTCAGCAGCAGTGCGGGCGATTGGGACACCAGGTGGAAAGCCTAGCCAAGAGCGCACAGCACACTTCGCGATCACACACAGTAAGCCTGCCAAAGACTAACACAGTAAGTACACACACACACACGAGCTAACACAAGGTCCACACACACACACACACACACACACACACACACACACACACACACACACACACATATATATATATATATATATATATATGAAAAAGCGTGAAACTCTAGGATTCGTTTCAGAATGCCTCAAAACGGATTTCGATGAAAAAAATTTTTGAAAATTGTAATTTTACGTTTTTGGGAGCCTTTGCAATAGCTTTATTTTCTACTAAAATTCACTAAAAGTACTTACTCCTCGAGTGGTTTCGAAAAATCACAACAAAACACCGAAAACCCATCGTAAATTAAAAAAAATTGTCAATTGGATTTTTCGATACCTTACCTCATTCAAACTACTCGTGTTAATTTTCCAAATAATTCATGCTATCTTGAAGACGGCTGATTAGAGAGAGTATGGCGGATTTCGATCTCAAAGAAACCTAATTTGTAACGAGGTACTTTCAAAAATAACTGTTTTGTCGTCTTAAAAAAAATTGAAGATCATCGAATACACAAGTGACAGGTAATGATATACATATATGGTATATAGTAATACCGTTGTAAAATAGTGTCATAAAATAGCCTAAGGCTCATTACAATTAAAATGGCACAATTTACATAGATGTCTTAATGTGCTATATGCTGTTTTGTCATTGAAGGATGGGAGATACAAACATAGGAATACCTAGTAGTGCAACCAGGCCGTATATTATGAGAAAATTGCAGCCTGTTCCCTGCGCTTTTTGTATTCAAATTATTATGAAAATTACGTAGTGTATTTTACTTTGGAATTTCGGATTCTGCTACTGATTTTTGGGAGACAGACTCCCGAAATTCTCAATTGAGGCGAATCAATATCTTATTTGGATGGAGCATTCCAGTAGTTCAAAAATTTGTGACCTCAAATTCGAATCTAGAAAACTTCTATTGTTGAAAGTCCCCACATATTAGCAAACCTGTACTAGTTACGAAATAATGTGGGAGTAAAGTACAAAGCCTGGTGCCTACACTAGTTTGTAAAAAAATGTACGCTATAAGAATATAATAGATTAACAAAAATGAAAGCATTGAAAATTCTAGGTTGGTAACAGCTCTTCTCGCACAGTTATCTCATTATCATTCTCATTTTGAAGGCAAATGCCTCCTTGGAATCGTGTAAATAAACTTTTAAACTTTAAATCGACGTTTGATGGAAACCCAGTGAAATTTATGATTACAGATTACCCGTTTGTATACATATATATATATATATATATATATATATATATATATATATATATATCATATATATATATTATATATATACATACATACATACATACATACATACATACGTGAAAGAATGCGTTAAACTTCAGAATATGATTCAGAATAGCCTGAAACGGATTTCTGCATAAAATTTTTCAAAAATTCACATTCTACAAATTTTGAGGCGAGAGCAATAGCTTAATTCTCTTGTTTTAAATCAACGTTCAAATCTCTGCTTCTGTAAAACAATGATCTATTTTAATCATGGTGAGGTGTTTATGGTGAAACCGGCTCTAAATCTACCTCACCAAAGCTAATTAAATGTTAATCTTAACTTAAATTTCATTAAAACGTGCTTCAAAATTGGTTAAAACTGCAAAAAAGTTAAAAATCCAAAATCTTCTCTCTAATAGCAGATTGTTATTTAGAACTAGTTTTGTGCCATGAAATTAGTAATTAACAATTTCTTTTCACTCAAAGTTCTCAATTTTCAAAGCAATGTGACATAATGTAGTACGAAAATTTATGAAAATTCGCTCTTACGAACATGCTGCTTGAGTGGAACTTTTAGTCATTTTTAGGGATTGTTTGATCACATTTTTGAAATTTGACCGATTTGAAGTGTTCAAAAAGTGTTGGTCAACGAACTCATCCTTTCGTTTGGAAAGCTTGATTTTTTGGCGCAAGAACGGAATTTTTATCTCAATCCTAAGGAGAGTTGAAATCTGGAATGACACACACACGCGCGCGCACGCACACACACCCACATATATATAAATAAATTATGCTTTTCAATAACTCCTTAGTGATTACTGATGATTAGATACTTTTTCCCACCAAAAGTTGAGGAGTCAAAACTGTTTCGTCTTTTGCCCCTGTCATATAGAAAAATTTTTCCTGAGCGTGGAAATTTAGGTTGGGTCGAACCTCCCAATGGGTGAAACGTCTCATTTCCCCTACTGTTTTAAAAGTAATTTTTCTTCCACCGGACGACAATTCTTCTGATTCTGATGGGTTATTTTAACATGGAACACGTAAACCTTAACCTAACTACCATGAAGGAACGAAGTGACAAATGTAGCTAAATTGTAGTTTTCTAATGCTTTTCTTTCAAGCAATCCGTTTCTTGGTAAATGTCACTTCCTGAGTTTCTGCTTCCCCCTACGGAATCCGAAAATCTGGCGACCTAGACGTATAGAAATGGTGAAATGCTGAAAGGGTTACTTTCTATTTACATGTATTTACGAGGAGAATCCGAATTCAAAAGATGCTGATTCCAAACGCGTATGTACGAGAGCCTCCGTTCATTCTGTGGAAGCTGCGTTCGCACAAGGCTCAAACGCGAGCGCTAGACACTCTCAGATCCCAAATTTAGGGCTATCTGCTATAGCTTTGGTTCTCTGAGGTTTCATATTGAAGTTTCTCAACTAAAATTCATCTGCCATATATCCCAAATTAACATTTCTGAGCAAGCGGAACCAGGCTAATTGGTAGGTATGGGTGGTGGATTCATAATCGTGCTCTACTCAGTTTGCGTACAGGTAGGTGGGTATATACATATTTTTTCAAAGCCGGCACTTACACGTAGTGCAACACCAAGGGAGAGATCCTATAAAAATCTCCCACCCAGCGGAGGTTTTTACCTTTGAACGCCGAGAGGTGGCGTATAAAATAGTTAACGCGGCTTTTCCATACGAGGCAGCCACATCAAGTGCTACAAATAGCGGAAGAAGTGCTGCTCTCGTGCGACGTCGAGTGCTCTACGTCTGTGCACGGCGGTATTGCGGAGGTCGAGCGCAGCCAACCAACTGCCCTCATCAATTAACCAATAATGATATTCACAAAGGACGACACCACCTCCTCGCCCTCCACCCAACGCATACTCTCTCGAGTCTGGTGAGCCGTGACGGCGAAAGCGGTGAGGAATATATTTTGAAAATCCACCTTCAACGCCCCTGTCTATAGCCCACTGAGCCATGGATTTATTTTTTCTTTCACTAAAGGTTTTTAAAACGCCTCGCCCCGATTGTTTTCTAAGTGCGGCGAGGGGGAAATATGAATTTAAAAAAAAAAGAAAAAAAGAAGAAGAATTAATCGAACGGCTAAACCACGTGCAAACAGTCTCAGCTCGCGCGAAAAAAAAAAAAAAAGAATTTTTTTTTTTTTCCAAGTGACATCAACAGAGTCTGGAGCGGGGGCCCACCACCCTTTTCCAACCGCTCCTTTGAAACTATAAAGAACGATGGCGAGGAAGGGCGTCAGTGCGGGTGATAGGTGCGTGGAGGGGGGACGTTTCGAAAAATACTCACCTCACTTTTCACTTGAGCGTGTCCCTAATAAGCTTGAAAGGGTCGATCGGTATTGAGAAACCCAGGAACATCAAAACGGAGCTAACGAGCTGTGAATGCTCACGTTCGTGGGTCACCGAGTACTTTAGAAAACTTAGAATTCGTTCCTCGCTGAGAATAAACTTTATACTTTCCCGATAGCACCTTGTGCCAATGAAGTAAGGCAATGTAGTTTATTTATTTGAAAAGTACGGGCAAGCCTAATTGCAAGGATATTGTATAGACATAGCGGGACAGGAAATTTTAAGAATAGTAATGGTAACCACAAAAAAGAACATGGCGTTACATAAGGTATACAGTATTTGTTATACAGGGTGATTCCCTCGAAACTTGAAATGAAAAATTGCGTGAAAATGGGGTGGAATGCCACCCACCGCATCTTTCTCTCTCAATCCGTTGCTGAGATATGGTTTTATTTACATTTTTATTTGGTTCTATTTATTTATTTTTTCTAGGTATAACCCCGCTTTTTGACATAGACAATAAGTAAAAACCCGTATTCCTCCACTTTGAATCAATTTGTCTCAACTTTTGAACACATTTTCGGATTCAACGTTACATTGTGTTCAAGAAAAAATTATTCCCCCCTCCGACTTGCCAGCGGAGTCCATAATAGCACTCCGTTTGGTGACGGAGGCCAACATACCGCCCCTTCTAGTGTCCCTTCTAGTGTTCCACTTCTAGTGTCCCTTTAGATACCTCATTCGACGCCGCTAATGACCCTTCGGTCGAGGTGGGGGCTTCAACCGTTAAAAACGCTGCAAATTATTACACAAAGGTTTATTATTTATGTATTAGACAGCCCTTCTACGTAGATCTCTGGTCCATAATTATTAAACGCCGCTTATAGTACCTATATTTAGTATCGGAACTCGGAGCTTCGGACCTCACAAATGGGTTCAATCCATTACAGCAGCAGAATCTCCAAATTTTACGCTTTTTAATATAGTTGATAAACAAAACAATTTATTACCAAGTCATCTTTCCAACACATAAAAGTGTTACCTATACTGTATATTGATATCATCTAATTGGTCAAATTTCAAAATGTGCTGACAAAATCACTGAAAATGGCTAAGAATCGTTAAATTGATATTTCTTAGCATAAGATTGGTCAAATAAAGTTTATCAACTATGAAATAGAACATTCAACAATTTATGTACGAAATTATGCTAAAAACTTGAACTCCATTAATTTTGTTTTAAAAAATCTATAAAATTGCAAAAAATAGCCTAAAATCCAAAATGTCTTTTTGAATAGAAGAGTATCATTTAGAATACTTTTTTTTTTTTTTTTTCATAAAATCAATAGCTAACATTTTCTTTTTACTCATAAATCTCCAATTTCTATACGACTTGAAATATACAAAAAAAGACACTTTTCACATATTTTTGGCTCATAGCACCCATGGGTGAGGAGCGATCGAGCTGGCGAGAAGTTAGGACCAACTAGACCCCAAGTGGAGTCTATGTGCGAAAGAACAGATTTTTTAAGTCAATTCTAAGGCCTTTTATGGCCCGGACGGCGAACGGCGGACGGCGGACGGACATTTCAAATTTGGATTCTACGCACCTTGAAACGTAAAGTGACAAAGTTTGAGGGGGGGTTATAAAAATTTTTTGCTACACGATCACATAGGCTCATTATTGAAAATAATAAACCAAATACGCAAAAGAGGTAAAAATCCAAAGTTTGATTTGAATTGTAGGATATCATTTACATTTTTTTCCCCATAAGACAAAGACAAAGTTTGAGGGGGGGGGGGGGGGGGGGGGTTATACAATTTTTTTGCTATACGATCACATAGGCTTAATATTGGAAATAATAAACCAAAAAAACAAAAAAAAAAACAATAGAACAGTGATGATTTTCACATTAATTTAATACCATTCAGACCCCGTTATTGAAAACAAACCTCAATTCATTTAGAACTTGGGAATTTAAAACGTTGTTTAAAAATTAGCCACTCCCTCAAAATTATTCTAACCACTTCTTCATTCAATACTCATTCTAACGGTATTGTTAATTTTACTTTTTTACTTTACTAATTGGAGGAGAAAATCATGTTTTAATGTTGAAAAAGGTGTTTTTGATGACCCTCTATAATCCTACATGATTGGGGTCGGTTTCTACTTTTTTTATTTATTTTTTTTAAAGCTGAATTAACAGTAACACATGCAGAACCCTCTGATTCCGTTGTAACCAAGTTTTACCCTTTAACTCATAAATATTTAGTTTATTTATTATGCTAAATTGCATGTGTTTTTAGGAGAAAACTAGTTAATAAAAGTGTAAAACTTTGTTATAACGGAGTTGGAGAGATCCGCATGTGTTACCATTTAACTCAGTATGATAAAATACGTAGAAACTGACTCCCAACTTGTAGGTTCAAAGACAATCATTAAAAGAGGGGAAAAACTCGGTTCTCAACATTAAAGCATCATAATATCCTCCCCTACTTAGCAATGTAAATAAAATGGATTGTACTATTGGAAACTATATCAAAAGAAGCAGTTTTCGAAACATTTTCCGATCTCTAAGATCACCCTGTGTGAATGATAATGTAATGTGATAATGATTACGTGGTAGAGATGATCCGAGTCATACCTGGTTCTCTCAGCTAGGATTCGATAGGAAGATGTCGATAGGACTCAACAATGCAATCTTTTTCGACGTCAGTTCACTGGAGGAGCGTAAAATAGAGGTTGGTTTTCCCGGGCTGTTGAAATGCTTGTTATGCAGCCTTTCTTTGAGCACCCAGCAGGAACGACGGCTGCTTACCTGTGTAAGGATTAACCAATTTTCCTCACCAGACTTGTGGCTCAAATCAGATTGGCTACCTCCAGTTAGCTTCGCTTTATGTTAAACAAAGAAATTATTTTGCTAAAACCCTTGTTACCTTGGCCCATCTGCGGTTAGTGTGAGCTGGATCCGCTCTTGCGTCTCTTGTTTGGGTCCTTATGTTGAGCTGTACAAGTCTGAAGCTGCTGAGATTGGAGCCCTCATTACTATGATGGATAGGAGTAGTTCCACCTTCTCGCTTTTTGAATTCACTGTATCTGGGGATATGCCTGACGGTTTATACAACCAACAGGACAACCTCTGGGTGTAGCAGGTTAATTGCCTCTCACCTTTGAAGGAGGAACTCTCTCTTTCCATCATCTCTCGTTGTTACATGGTAGCAGAGCGTGGTTTCGTGAATCTTATACAGCGACGAGGCACAAGGAAAATGTTTTCTCCAATAATGCGGAGAAGTTTATTTTGGCGTTTATGAGTTTGTGCAGCATTGTGAGGTCAGCGAGGCAACTTCTTCTCCTTTATTCGCAACAGCCCACAGGCAATGAGCAACGCATTGTAGTTGACTTCATAATGTGGTGTTTCCTGCATGAAGGCTATAAATATGTGATCATTCCTAGGAAAAGGGACCTTATCTTGCTTTGGCAAATTTTTTTTGATCCAGTATTATCGGTTTGAGCGGGGGGTGGAGGACGTTTTTGGGGAAAGCGTATGCATATATATATATTAGAGATGAAACGACGCCAGAACGCTCTAGTGGAGGTTCGGAGAAGGTGGATCAGTTGTTTTGTGTGCGCTTCGCGCCTCGCCGGGGGCTTCGCCCCCCTGGACCCCCCTAATCTATACTCGGCGCTTCGCGCCTCGCCGGATCTTTTCTCTTTTCTACTGCGTAGAAAACGAGGATAATTTGCTATGCAATTCTTAGCCTGAATCGACTTAGTTTTGGAATGTAGCCAGGTACGTAAGGAGAGGGAAATTGGTAGCTTGAAATGTGAACATTTATCACATAAATCAAGCGCTTTCCAACGAGTGGCGAACGATTTTTGTGCGATGAAAACTGCGGAAGTTTCATTCCCCTAACAACGGCTGGGTTGTACGTGAAAAACACTGAAATTGTGACACAATCTATAGCAACTACTCAACTACTCGGTTGTACGTGAAAATCATCTTTAATTTTGTCACGGACGTTGCAAAAAAAATTATTGGGGGTTGGCCTAAGAATTGCATAGCAATATTATATATATATATATATATATATATATATATATATATATATATATATATATATATATATATATATATATATATATATTTGAATCAAGCTATCTATGCAAACAGGTAAGGAATATAACTACAACGAGACTTAGGTGAATAAAATTTCTGAATTATGGAAACACTGTAGTGCATTTAACGTCGATTCGGGGTTATTGTAATTACAATCAAATTCACTGTGACAATGCTACTTGAGTAAAATTCCTAATTTGCTTTTGGTAAGTATTTCGCGTAACTTTTGATACCAATGAATTAATTATAAATTTCGATCAATGTGATCATCACAAGTGAATCTATCGTGACTTGTGCCTGAGATTTTATGTGCGAGTAATTCCGATGCTTGAAAGTAATTATAATGTTTCCTCTGATCAGCTGGCGTCATTGCATTCATTTTTTTAATTGGATACGTTACACAAATCACAAGGCGAGTAATTATTACTGCCTGGAGGGCTCCGTAAGATCAAAGGCTCCTTCATTAATATCGACACTTTGTAAATATATCCTTTTCGGAGAACCATAGGGAAACAAAAAAAAAAGTACTAACAAGTTGCAAACTAGTTACACTAATGAGGAACATCAAAAACTCAGCACTGTTCAGAAAATAAAAAAAAGCGAGAGGGGAGAAAAAAAAATCGAGGGAAAAACGACAAGTAACAATATAAATGAGGGTAGGATCTGGAAATACGAGCTCTCCCTTCGGTCGAGTTGCTTCTCTTTCACGCTCGATCAAATGGTGGAAATACATTTTCGAAGGGTCAGGAACGAAGGTAATTTACAAGGAATCTCGTGCTGGCGGCTCTTTTCAGTCATGAGTCCCCAGGGAGCAGGCGCTTAGTGATGCATCATTAACAGCTACCGAAGGAAGACCCGCTTTGAATTTCAACAAGAAGTCAAATGCCTTTGAAAATAGAAATCGAGAGTTGAAATGATTTTAGCGGACTTTCGAAGGAAATGACTCCAAGTATGCCAGAAATAATAATGTGTCTAAACAATCTTATAATCGTGGATATCAGATTTGAGGCCTTGCCTCCGGATTTGAGTCCAGGAGCCCATACAAGAAGCTCCAGTCATGCAGCATGACCGTGTGAGCGAATTTCAGTAAATTATCGCATCATGCAGGGTGTCTGGTACATATAAGGTGGTAGATCGGGGTGAATTCTAGGACTTACTTCTGATCGAAAGATCCTCATAGAGATTTATTCTTAAACGCTTATTGTAGTAGTAATTCAATTTTTAAGATTGTTTTTTACCTTTTGTCCCTAAAACGATAACTCCCTTAATTTGCAGTGTAAATTCAAATTTGAGGATACCGTTGGAAAGAACATTAAATTTTCTATCGGATAGATGCATGAACATCTTTCAAAATTAAGGTTTGAGACATGAAAAAGCCATCTGGAAAGGAAATCCTACCTTAATTGGGAAATCTCGAGTTAATTTTAGTCGGGAATCGAACTATGAGAAGCAACATTTTTTCAAGACACAAGAACGGTATAAACTACTCCGAAATCCCTCCTTTTCAACGGAGTAGTCAATTTTACTTTTATTTTGCTAATTGGGGGGGAAAACTGGTGTTCATGTTGAGAAAACATTGTTTTTCAATGAAATCGAGGGTTTTCTTAAAATCTGACCTTCTGAAAGTACGAATTTGGGGTCGGTTTCTACGTATTTTTTAATGCTGAATTGAATGGTAACATTTGCATGTCTCCCCAATCCCGTTATAACCAAGTTTTAAAATTTAAATCACAAATTTGAGTTCATTTGGCATGATAAATTTTATGTGTTTTGTAGGGGTGAAACTAGTAAGATAAAGTGTAAAAGTTGGTTATCACGGGGTCGGGGAGATATTCAAGTGTTACCATTCGATTCAGCGTAAAAAAAATACGCAGAAACTGACCCCAAACTCTTATTTTTATAAAAGGTCATTTTGAATGCAAACCTACAATTTCATTGAAAAACACAATGTTTTTCAATATTAAAACATAGTTTTCTCCCCCAATTTGCAAAGTAAAAGTGAAACAGACTACACCGTTGAAGAGGTGTGATTTTGGCGCAGTTTTTACCGTTCTTGTGTCTTGAAAAAATGTTGCTTCTTATGGTTCGATTCCCGATTGAAAAAACTCAAGGTTTTCCAATTAAGGTAGAATTTGCTATTCAGAGGGCTTTTTCATGTCTCAAACCTTAATGTTTTAAAAAGCTTACACATCTATTCGGTAGAAAATTTAATGTTTTTTCCAACGGTACCCGCAAATGTTAATTTATACAGCAAATTAAGGGAGTTATGATCGTTTTAGTGACAAAAGGTCGAAAACACGAGAAAAATCTTTAAAAATGAAATTAATCGAAAACTAAGTGTTTAAGAAAAAATCTTTTTGTGGAACTTTCGATCAGAAATGAGCTCTAGAATCGACCCCTCAAGTACTGACCACGTCACGCGGGACACCCTATATAATGCGATAATTTACGAAAATTTTAATTGCTGTTGCTATAGCTGGTAATTCCATTTATTAAATATGAAAGAATTTTGACTAGAATAAGTAGATATGCTACGAAAAAATTAAGAATCGTACACCTTAGTGAGAAATGAATCGGAAGCACATCATATCGTAGTAAACATTATATAAATGAGATTTTCTGTAATGGCGGTATGATATAAAGTGTGTCTCACGTTGTATCCGTAAAACTTCACTCATGTATTCTGCAACTAATCTCCGATCGAAAGTTCCTCCACGTAATTTTATTTTTATTATTATTATTATTATTTTATTTTTTTATTTTTTTTTTTTATGCTTTGTTTCCCAATTATTCGATTTTTGAATTTTGCTTCCGAGTCTACCTATCGGTAGCGGAAGCATTGTTTTCACTTTCGGGAGGAAAAAAAGTTTTTTTGGTCTCCAAAATTAAACTTTCCACTCGCATTTTACGTTTTAGACCATTTTGATCAACTTTTGTTCCGTGTCAGTCTGTGTGTGTGTCCATTTTCGTAAGCCGTAAATGTATCTAATGATGTCCCCTAGGTCACTGACTGTCCCTTGATCCTAATTGAATCTAACTAGTCTCCTAGGTCACTCACTGTCCTTTGACCTCGATTGAACCTAAGTATTGTAATCTGGTAGCGTTAGGTGAACTGAAGGTTCCCTCAATTAAATGCACCTTTATGAAAAGAAAATCTTATAAATATATCAGTTAAAGAAGCTGATATTCTAGTCAGGGAATCGTAAGTTCAGAAAAGAAGTTGCGGTACATGTGAAGCGGGTACCGATGGTTCACGTGAATGACGAGAGAGGCAAAAACGCTTCAGAAAACGGCAGCTCCACTGGGAGATCCCCTGTCGCCACTTCTATTTAACCTGGTCGTGGGTACAACCTTGGGTAAGCTGCTGGCTGAAATAGGGTTTGATCTCGCCTCTGGGGTGCGAGTAGGTGCATTGAACTCTGCCGATCCTGCTTGCAGAAACCCGTGAGGGCTTGCAGATTGCCTTCAATGCCTTTGCTGAGTAGCTAGCCAGATGTAGTTTAGTGGTCAACCCTTCTAAGTGTGAGTTGGTCTCCTTGGTCGCGTCTGGCCGCCAACATCGGGTGAAGGAGGTGGATCAGGAGAGCTTCGTCTTAGGGCGGACACCGATCACCACTCGATTCAAGTTGAAGGTGAGGCGGTAACTTCAGGTCGACTTCATGGGTATGGCCACTATAGAATTGTGACGAATAAATTGTAATGAAAACCCGATTTATATTCAAAGCTTTATTCGTCACAATTAGCTAATAGAAATGAGGAGAAAATAAACATAAATATTTTTGGGGAATCATATGATTTCAAACGACCGTGATGTAATAATATGGACTGGATATCATCACATGGTCACACTCGCAGATCTCTCGAACTACGTTATAACCGAGTTTTACACGTTAACTAAGTAGTTTTACCCTTAAAAATACATATAAACGAACAAGACAAATAAACTAATAAACTCATGAGGAAACTTGTTTTTCATTTAAAAAAAAAAAAAAAATTTTTCCAACATACAAACATCCTTTTCTCACCCACTTAGCGAAATAAAAGTAAAATTGACTAAATCCTTCGAAAGCTGACTGTTTGAGAAAGTTTTTCCAGTAGCAGGCACTAAAATTCCGTAGGATTATCTATGCCGTCTAGCTAGTTTAAAAAAAACGTAGTTTTTCATTTTTTGAAAATTTTTTCACTTTGGGGTAGATTCCTGACTATGTTACCTGCATAATCTAACACCACAGGTAGCCTATCCAAAGGGAAAATTAACGTTCTATCTATCGGTATGACTAATTTTTAGTTTAATCGAAAAATTGTGGTACCTAGTCACTTTAATAACTTAAGGTCGAAACCACGAAAAAATTCTTACAAATTGAATAACTCGAAAACGAAGCGTTAAAAAAAATCTCTAGCAGGAACTTTCGATCGGAAATTAGTAGCAGAATACGCGAGTGAAGTTTTCCGGATATAACGCGGGACACCCTGTACCCTAGGTACCCACTTAACCGGCAAAAAAGTTATGAGCCGATCACAGGCCGTTAACTTATTGGCCCTGAGCAACAGTAACAGTGGTCACATTGCGTTTTCAAAACTCGCAGTTTTTTATAACTTTATAGCTAGTCTCGTGCGTTCCTTCAAAAAGGCTTCCTTCCGGAGTGACCAGTTTGGCCTTTTTGAGATCTAGTACTATTGAATGACGATATTGCTACCTTTTCGGCCTGGGGCTGAGGGGTTGAAAGAAGAAGGATGTTGCCAGATCCTTTCTGATTCCGGGCACAACAAAGATGAGGTTTGTGGCGGCGAGCAGTGGTGACAATGAGGGGTCTGTCACAACCACAGGCAGAAAGCTATTGCTCAATTCTGCGATTTCCGGGGCCCGTCGTTCAGTCCCCGCTCTGCAGTGAACTGGATAGTCTTCCCACGTGAGTCATTCATATTTTATGTACACCTGGAATCCCGGTACCGATTCATGTATGAAAAACTTCAAGGGATTTTTTGTTTGTTTGTGGTATGCAAGAAAAATATTTTTTTAAACTTATTTTATTGTGAAACATAATTACCCGACTGAAATGTTTCTGAACAATGCTGAACACTAATATACCATATTTTCTTATTTTTACATGAAGAAAAATTGAAAATTCACTTGAAATTCATCAAATTTTTCAGTTGCAAACATTTCAGGAAGATATTTGAGGAATAACTAGAAATGTAAAGTTATAATTTTAACAATGTGATGTGATTCTTCTTCTCCGTCTTTTCCGTCGACTTCTTCAGCCTCTACTAGCTATATGACAGTTCAGAAAATAATAAAACACGAGCACCCCTACATTCCTGGTCAAAACCTTTGAAAGAAGTTTACAGATAAAAGTGGTAATTAGGATGAATCCTTTGTTTAGCATCTCAATAAACATGATCTCTCGGCTGTATCTATAACGACAACTGATAGACGAAGGATTGACAAATCTGATGTTCGGTTAGATTTTATCCTACCTTCTTCCTATCTCAACTGTTGCCGTCGATACTTTTGTTTTTACTGGTACTATCATCGATATGTGGGTGCCTTTTCTAGTTTCTTGAATCTTGAATGAATCTTTAAGAGGTACATATATGTATTGGTAAGCAAAATATTAGCCGGCGGAACATTTGATGAAGGTATGCTTGAAGTACTACTTCAGACAGTTGTCCACCATACTTACTGTGGCATACGATGGAACTACCAGTAGCATCTAATTCCACCACACTAAATATATAAGATCATATTCTATATCCTATATTATAATATAGGTACCATAGTGACGTAGCATTGTCATTATTTTCTGCTCTCGCTTTTACAATATAGTTTTAATGAGGCATTAGACGGGGTAGCGATTTTCCATGGTTTTTCCGACGGATTGGCGCTTTTTCACTCGTGGTTTAATAATGGCCCTTCGGGTGAGATGCGGCTTGAACTATTAAAAAAAAAAATAAATAAATAAAACTCACCAATTTTTCAATAGAGAAACCTGGAATTTAAGGACGCCCACCACCTCATGGAAGAACTAACATCACCTCACGCGGCTCCTCGCCAGAAGAAACGGCGTTTGAGAGAGAGTGTGGGTAGCATGACGTCCGATGAGTAAGAGGACAGGCGTAGGGTTAAAGCAATGTACAAGACGAAGTACTTTCCACTTATTTAGAAGTGTATATGCAGATACAGCCAAGTACCTCGGCATGACTCTGGATGCCAAGCTTCGGTGGAAGGAGCATATAAATAAAAAAGCGAAGGAATTAAATCTTAAACTCAGGAAGTTGTATTGGCTCAGTGGAAGAAAATCCCAATTGGCCATCCATCACAAAGTGCTACAGTACGAACAAGTGATCAAACCCGTTTGGACTTTTGGCTGCCCCTTATGGTGTTGCACCGAGAAGAGCACAGAACAAAATACTCAGGAGCATAGCTAATGCTTCCTGGTATATCAGAACGGATGATCTCCATCGTCACCTTAAAGTCAAGATGGTAGGAGAAGTCATTAAAAATCGAGCAGCGGGTCACGAAATCCGTCTCCACAAACACATAAATCTCGAAGAATCAGTGCTTCAGGTTCAGACCTCCTGGAGAACAGCCGAGATATGCGGGGACTGAAAAGGACCAAACCTCCGGACCTAGTCACAGCCCAATGCAGTGAGGTGATGAGTGGTAGAAGGTAGTGATCTATGGACCATAAAACGCTAAATATGTAGACACCAAAGTGAAGTTACTAGATGTGTACACAATTGTAGATATAAAGATTATCAAAAGGGAAACAAATTAGAAATGTTCATTAACAACTACATTCAACAAGAACTTCATTTATTAAAAAACAAAGAAAATTCAAGTAATATGTGCGAATGAGACATGAGTTGTGGGTTTTCACGCATACCAAGTTTATTCATTTATTTGTCAGAATTAAACGGGCATAAAGCCCAATTAACATAAAAAATAAAGATTAGAAATAATACAATTAAAATTAAAATATGTATAAATCCAAAATAAAAACAGATTAATATGAACTGTAGGTATGTTTACAAGAGAAATAAATGGACCGTGGATGAAATAGTACGTTAGTGTTGATGCCCAGTTAATGGCAAATCTTTGTGTTTGAAAGGATGAAGGAATGATTTAAACAGGTCAACATTTTACAGACAGATATAATTTTGCATTTGGCTCAGCGGAGAATATTTTTTACAAATTTTGGTACTCATTTGTCTCTAGATTTTTATTGAACTGATATGAATATATTCTATAGGAATCGACCATGATATGGAAAGATAACATCAGCACAATACAGAAAAAACGAACTTACGATTTGGTGAGAACATAGCAAGAGGCGAGATTTAGAAATTAATGAGGGTTGCCTATAGTGATGTGGTAAATCGATTTCCTCGAGGAACATTTTTGTCCTTGCGGAGGTACATGCTTGCATTGTTGAAGCTATAAAACATTGAAATCCGCAATCAATAATGTAAAAAGAGCATAGATGTAGTACGTGAAGATTTTGATTCTGCTAAAATCAACAGTAAATTATTCAATGATTGAACAATGGGGATATGCACGTTGTTCTTTTCCGTGTAATTATGTGTTATGAGTTTGTGGGACGAGGGAACCTTGTGGAATTCAATATGTTCAATTTAGGTACCTAAGCGTAGGCATACAACTCATAAGGTAAGAAAAATGGAAAGCCCTCGACAGACGATTAAATTTCAGAGGATTGAGACTGGAGTTGATGAAGTTATGAGAGTTTCAAGCTACGGAGCTTCGACCATGGAAGCTCGATTTAGAGCTCATCACGTTGGTATGTTCTTCACTTACTTGCTTTTCTTTTGTTACCTATGACCACAGTCGTGACAGACACTACTGTATGTTTCATACCGAGTCAGCTGCCCCTTCCAAGACTCTTATCTTTAACTCCTCACGAATCTATACTATAGTTACGTTCGTACTTCTATAAATAAGCCTGAAGTACCAGACATTAATATCAAGCAATGAACTTCTCTTGCTTGTCTGAATCTACGAAACTAGGTAGTAGGTATTAGGTAGTAGGCAAAAGTGTGGTAGGTACTAGGTTGTGGGTACTAGGTGCTAGGTAGTAGGTACTAGGAGCTAGGTAGTAGGTACTAGGCAGTAGGTACTAGGTACTAGGCAGTAGGTACTAGGTACTAGGCAGTAGGTACTAGGCAGTAGGTACTAGGTAGTAGGTACTAGGAAGAAGGTCTTTGGTAGAAGGTCCTTGGTAGAAGGCCGACTAGATAGTCGGAACTAGGTAGTAGGCACTAGGTACAAATACTAGGTCGTAGGTAATAAGTAGTAGTTAATAGTTGGTATAGGTCGCGTTCCCTACCATTGAAATTTATCAGAGAAACCAACAAGATCACATCGAGCGACCTATATATTACCGATCTGTACATTCAATCCTCATTTTTTGTGTGTTTATCTGTATATGCTATCGTGAAAACTCGAATTCTTCACAACTAGTTTAGCTAATTACAACACGATACCAATCTACATGTCCAACTAATCTGAATAAGGGATTGAATACTTGATCTTATGCATTTTTTCGATGCGACCGAAGCTAGTATCCAACCTGATCTGTGTGAAATCTCTCAAGAGTGGTTGTAAACAAGCTTACACTTGAAATGGTTGTATACGAGGTCACAATAGTTTTGACGAATGAAGAATGTGACATCATGGTATAGAAACCATGAGGAATTGTTTCTACATTGCATCATGTATACACCCTATATGAATGTATGTATCTTACCAACACACATGTAAGGCGTTGTCATCTTCTGATCCGATGATCACCTAAAACTCACGGACAAGCACGAAGCGACTCCCGTTTTCTAAGCTCCTTGAAAGCGGGATGGGAACGCGGCGCACAGTGTTCCAGGAGAGGCCAAAACCCCTAAATTTTAAGTGTGAAAAATGGTAGTTTATTATTTTATCCACTTTCAGAATAGTTGAATAGAACGTATAATGCTAAATAAGAGATACAAATTCGTGACATTGCTGTACCCCCTCATTAAAAGTTGATATTCGTGAAAAATCGATGTTTTTGTTTAAAAAAAAGAGCAAGCTTCTTTCCTTATATAAATTCGAATGATGAATTTTCGAAAAACATTTTTTTTCCTGGTTATAAATATAGATCTGAGGTTTCAAAAACGTGTGCACAAAGGTTTTTGGCCTCTTTTTTAAGTGAAGTACAGTTTCGTTGGGTGGTAATGAAAAAAATGAAAATGAAAAAAAAAAAAAAAAAAAAAACACGTTTTAAGAAGTTCAGAAGAGTGCAACTATGAATTGCGAAGATTGCTCGCTGTTACAGCTACATTCAGTAGGGTCTCACATGAAAAGCGAGATTAAAATCAGCTGCCCCAATTAGCCCCCAGTCGAGTTCATTGAATTCTTATTGTAACATGTTGGGGGGTATGGAATGGCGAAGAGCTTGAGCCAGTGCAATCCCAATTTCTGAAAGGTCTCCTCTATCTCCCACGTAATACACCGAATCTCTTTTTACGAATTGAGACTGCGTTCCCTGCACTTAAGGCCATTGTTTATGAAAGAGCAATTAATTACTGGGTCAGGATTTCTTTGATGGATGAGAGTAGGTGGCCCAAGATTTGTTTTAGGGTATTGGAGAACATGCATAATTCTTCAACCAGTTCAACTGATCATAACAACTGGTATACCTGCATTTTTAACATGCTTGCTGTCCTTGGCTCCCACGATATTCTAACAGCTGAGGACCCTCGAAATTTGAAACCGATCCTACCGTCACTAATCGAAAAACTCTACAACCATTTTTGGTGCCAGGACATCAATCTGGTTTACAGTGCCAGATTTAATATGTTCTATAGAAGGATAGCGGACTATTCAGGTAGGCAGAAATACTTGGGACTCATTCAAAATCTCTAGTTTGAGAGGGTGTTGTGCCAGTTGCGTCTGTCTTCAAAGTTTTTCGTAACTGTTTATTATAGAGGTACTTCTCATAAGTTTAGAAGCGAGAGCTTATGCAATATATGCAATATGAAAGAAGCTGACACCCTCTACCATTTTTGTCTACGTTGCCCGATCTTAGAACCGTACCGAAGGCAATTCATTGCGAAATACATATGTGGGCCCCCAGTGGTTGAAGATGAGTATCGTCTGGCTAATTTCCTCGATTTTGGTGATGATAGGGAGAAAATGTTAAATTTATTTCATTTTGTTACTAGGGCACTAGAACTTCAATCAATTGCGATCACCGAATAGGTGTCTGATATGTACAGCATTAGCATTGTATAGTGTACAACGGGATAGGCTTGTTGTGGATATTGTACGAGTACCACAGGTGTAGCGTGGATGTTATGGATTCATAACGGATTATTATTCTTTATATTAATTTCATATCGATGACCTCGTTTATTTTGCATGTACTTCATTAAGCTGTAATGCCCTGTTAACTAGATTAGGAAGAAGATATTTGACTTATTTTTTAGCTAGTATATATTTTTCTAATGATAATGTGTAAATGGACCTGAACTCTTTGTAATAATCATTGATTTAATCCAATAAACAACTTACTACTACTACTACTTATTGTAACATGTCTCAAGGTTAAAGTTGAGTTCTTCGTACATGCACATTACCATATTTTACATTAGAAACAGTCTAACTCATGTTTGGTCCAAATAGTACTAAAGAAACGAAGGAGTTAAAAATACAGCCATTTCGTACGTTTTTGAGGTCAAAATCATTATTAAGATATTAAAATTGCTAGGAATGGTTTTACAGTTTTTTTTTCTACAAATTTGAATATCAAGTCACGTTGCATGCGACTATCACTTGTTTCACGATTTGCTTTTTCTAAAAATTTGAATATCTAGTCACTCTGAATGCGGCTTTCACTTTTGTAGACCTGTTACAAGCCTAGTTTCAAGGAACGTTTTTTGAAAAATAAGTTTTGAGCTCAAGGTACAGATGTTTCACAACAAATAAATTGAAGTTTGAATGCAGCACCCAAAAAAACGAGGGCATTTAAACTTTTAGCTAATTGTTCCGAAGGTAAGAGGTTTTGGCTGTTTTTAGAGGGTTCTGGTCCACTGTGCGGCGCTCCTTACGTTCCTGCGCCCACGGCGTACTCACCGCGCCCGTGAGAAGTTCAGAGCAACATGTGTTCACTCGTGGAAGGTCACCTGTTGCCAACTTGGTTGAGTTTTAGGATTTTACTCTCGAGGCATTTGGGATGGGGCATCAAGTTGACTCAATCTCAACAGACTTCCAAAAAGCATTCGACCGCCTTCTCCACCAAGTTATTCTGTCAGTTGTGTCTTCTATGGGTATTTTTTGAAGTCTTCTTGATGGGTTGGCGAGATTCGGCTGACCGTACAATGTTGGTGAGGCTGGGATACGTTACATCGAGACCCTACTTTGCCATCTTTGGAGTGCCACAGCGCTCCCATCTTAAGCCACTACTTTTCTTGCTTTTGATCAATGATGTAACCAAAGTCCTAATAGGTGCTCACTACTTGTTGTTTGCAGATGATCTGAAAACATACTGTTGGATCAAAACTCCCTTGGACAGTATAATCTTGCAGAATTGCATTGATCTGCTTCAATAGTTTACATCCAATGGTCTTACCCTCAATCCCTTAAAATTTACAGTTATTAATTTGACCACTCACAAGCACATCTCCACCACATCTCCAGGGCTAGACAATGGGAACTGAAAGCATCAAGCGGGTTATCTCACTGCAGGATTTGGGTATTCTTCTTAACCACCAGCTCAACATTTTCTATCACATATCTTACCATTCCGAGTCAGGCTATGCGGGTATTGGTTTATCAAACGTAATACACGTGAATTCAACTACATAGGTTACTACTACTACATTACTACTATTACTACATTCTACACGGTACTTGTGCTTCCCATCTTGGAGTATACGTCGGTCGTTGGTCTCCTCACTATAGGTAGGTATGTGCCACGTGAACCAGATTGAGAAGGTGCACCGCAGGTTCCTACGCTATAGGGCACATAAACAATATATGTATTCCACAAGAGCTAGTCAATTTTTTTCAATTGGAAAAAGTTGCAATATGCTGAATCTTGTGTCCCGTTGTTACTTGGCCAATGTGCGCTTTTGTTTCTTTAATAAGCTGATCCATCCCCCACACTGGCTCCCTTACAAGCTACCCCTTTTGGTTCCCGTTTTCACCAACGAACTACCTTCACCATCACCCGTTCTAAATGAGCGCCCGGATACGGAAATTTTCCAGAATCTCCATTCTGCATTTGTTGATAAAGTTGTGAATATTATACTTGCTGAACTTTTTTTCTAGTAACAGTAATGTTTTTTTTGATTTTCCCTGAGGAAATTATATCGCTTTTCTCTTACTTCTTTCAGTTTTCTTTACACATTATACATTGAAAATTTTGTTTTATATTGGGCATGTTCGTATCAATAAAATAAATAAATAGACTATTGAAGCGTACCTAGGTAGGTGATTTATATATCTTCTCATTAATTTTCAGTTGGTGGGTGCCTAAGCCAATTTTGATATTTGTACTAAGATTCTGAGGTACTATTGTGCTTAAAAGGTATTAGTTCTTGTTTTATACAGAGGGACCATTAAAATGTAGGTGCTTTATATAATTTAATGAATTTCTTCTCGATAGGCGTCTACTGTGGATTTATATTTATAGATAGGTAATGTGTAATTAGGTACCTAGGTATACTTCGTCTGATAGTTATAGTCAAAGGTTCTGCGTAGAGGAGCTATCCTATACAGAAATGTTAAGCCGTTACGTGATAATTTGTAGAGTTTTTTCAAATGGAACACGATTCCATCCTAAGGAGTTTAGCATCAACCCAACTCTTTCACGATGAGCAGTTTTCTTTCTACGATGTTTCGGTTCCGCACAACAGTGACGTCAAAGCACCCCTCCATCTTGAGTGGGACCCCACCAATGGTATGATTCCACCAGTCCAGGAAAACCTTTCAAAATCATAAACACAAAACTGTTCATTGTAGGAGAGTGCGAATGGTATCTACTAATTTTTCCAAAATGGGATCTATTTTAATTTAAAAATGAGAATAGCTGGAGTGGGTAACTCTCATTAAATTAAATAAAAAAATAATAATAAGAATAAGAATACAAATTGTTCGGTCAGTAATGACCTCAGAAATCCAACCTACTGTCGATATACTTCACAGAAATTGACACACCATTTTCATAAGCTTTTCGTCCATCGTTAGCGGAATAATAATTATTAAAAATATATTTCCAGGAATAACTAACGGTTGCCGGGTGGAGGGTTGGATGGTGTTCATTCGAGCTTATAGGGTACCTAGCATCACGTACGTACGATTTCAGATGGACAGGCGGGAAATAGACGCGTAGGAGCCGACACTGCAGCAGTTAGCGGGAGGCAGCCAGGAAATAGACTGGAGGCCGCCGGTGGAATGAACCGGTTTTAATTTTGAACAATCGCCGAGACCGACGGGGAATCCCGAAAAAGCGCGGCTGGTATGAATTGTTGTTTGGGTTCCATACAGTGGGGCAATGACACGAGCTCGACCTTGCACCTATTGATCTTGACATGACCAGTCATTTCAAAACGATAAACAGTGCACCCATCACCTCATTGAGCAATTTCCATAAGATTTGCTTAGCATAAACTTGTGAGCAGGCGAGGGGGGTTGCTAGGAAGGGTGGCTCGGGGGTGGCAGAGCATCATGGAGGCTCTGGGCGTGCTCCGCGTCCCTTTTTTGCAGTCTTTTCCCCTTCGTGAATTTTAAGCCGGCTCCGACGACCAATGGGCGGATTTTACAGTCGGCGGAGCACAGGGGTTCATTTACAAAAGGTTGAAAAAAGGTGGAGGGGGTTATGGTGAGGGGGATGGAAAGGGGGGTCTGAGGGGCGTGGCCTATCCTCGTCCCGACGAATCAGAACGAGTCTTTTGAAAAACCAGGTGAGCTCCTCCTTCCACCCCCTCTTTTCACCACTCTCAATTCGCTCCTCTTCCGCGCTTCCACCCTTCCACCCCAACCCCGCATCAACCCTCCCTTAGCGATTACTCACATCTGACTTACACACACCCGCTTTTCCTTCCTACCAACAACATTTTATTATTATTATTTTCTTTTTTTTTAGCGCCTGTTACTAACAAAAAGTACATAAAAATACTAATTATCCTTCCCCGCCCCTTTTGCTGCAATTGCCCTGCAAGAATTGCCTCAGATTTTCAGCCCCCTCTGTGCGCTGTACACTTTCTCTTTTTACTTAGTGATTTAATTTTACCCTCATTCACGAAAGAAGGCCAATACCTCGGCATATTTGGTTTGTTTCTGCTAAAAATTACCAAATGGATTATTCAAAAGCTCCTGTTGTTTCTCTTTCCACGGTTCTAAAAATGTTCATCCGCTGAAATGAAGACAGAGTTCGTAACGATGAGAGGTCATACAAATATTTGATATCCCTGCTGAGTACCTAGTTCTATTATTCCTGCATCACTTTGTATAATTAAACTGCGTTGAAAAATTAATGTTCTACTCCTTGAAATGAACAAATACCCGGCCTAATTTATTTACCTTTGTGATTTAGGTTTCAAAGTTATGACATAACTTTCTTTCCGTAGAATTTTATACATTGTATAAAATTCTACAAAAAGAATTTTTTAAACTTTTTGTTAATTACACAAAAGTACAATTTTGACGGCTCCATGAGCAATTACTATACCTATCATGTTTTTTTCTACTTTTAATTCATTCTTCTATGATTTATTGTAAATTTTCTTATGATCTTGTGTCTTATATTGAGTATTAAATTCCTTAGATTGGAATGTTATCGTGCTAAACATTCTGAACACTTAATGTTACCACAAAGAAATGATCATTTGAATTTCTTTATCTAATGAGCGATACCAATGAGCCTGAAAAAGGTACTTTAGTTATTTTTCAATAGAAGAAGATTCCACCCTAAGGATTTTGGCACCGATCTCAATCTCTTACTCTCAGTAAGTTTTCTTTCCATGATTTTTCAAAGTTTTGCATACTGAGGACGTCAAGCACCTCTCTCGCCAGGGTGGACCTCCTGCCGAGTGTGACGCCACCAGTGCGGCAAACCGCGTGAACGTGAACGTGAACTACTCATCGTTGGGGAGTGCGAATGGTGCCAAATTGCTTAGAATTTAATCTATTTTAATTTAAAAATACAAAATGAATACGTGGGGTTACACTTAATGAAAATTCTAAGAAGTTATTCATCATGCACAAATCGATTACAATGATGTTCTCTGCGTTCGAATCATAGGTAAAACTCATTCGAATAGGTCTGTCGCAAATTGTAACGAAGTGGAAACAAATGAAAAAAAATAAATTAAAATATTTCAAAACCCATTATATGGTTCTTGTAACGTAAGCAATTAAGGATTAGCCAGCAGTAGACGAATTATTAACAGTTTCGTTTCGTCGTAACACCTACGTAGGTAAACGTCTTTAATCCTAGAGAGGGTTCCTAACAATTGTCATCGACCTTTAGTAAACAGGAAATTTTAGCACACTCAGCTGATCAGGAACTAAGCCCGTCATTTCATTCGTCTGTTGGTGTCCCAGAGTGGCTCCCCATTAGCACGTTGATTGTCACGTGTGACATATCTGTCACACACAAGCTTCCTTTGGGGGGCCGTGTGTGCCAATCTAGGACACAGTCAACCTTCTCTTCTAGCCTCTGGCCCAAGCCAGGATCCCATGTTTCCAACAAGTTGTACCTTGAAATGACCTTGGCTGGTTCCGGGGTGACAGGGGACATACTTGGTCTGGGCAAAACAACTTGATACTAACAGCAACTGACACAAAATGGAACACATCGCAATGAGAGAAGGTTCTCTACATGGAGTTGTGTTCTCCATGGAGGAATGCAATAAATCTTCAAATTTTTGGTTTTCCTCCATCGTTTTCAGTATACAAAATGTTGTGTGGACACAAGGTTGCAAAGTGATAGTGCGAGGAGGAGAATAAGGAGTATGTAACTTCTTGTTTGGGTGAAGGTTTGTTTTTATATCGCTTTTTATGTCATATCCAATTCTGATGATTGTATTTTATGTTTATATCTCTTTCGTTGGATTTTTGATATGAGATCTTACGAACTTACTACTACCTACTACCAAAATTTGCTTATCTTGCGTGTGTCCCACATGTGGTACACGTGGCCCATTGCTGACAGTTTGCATCCAGTTTCTCCCCTACAGGCCACGTGTCCCTATTTGGGTCACTCGCCATTTTTGATCAAAATAAGTCAAAACTTGAAAATAATTTCACTACATTACTCAAAAATGATTCTGTAAGTGAAAGGCAAGAAAAAATGTGCTTGGCCCTGGGAGAGGTTCCTACTTTTTTGCCTTGGCAGTCAACGTGTTAGTTTCCAACGTCCCAGGGTGAACAGGAGAGATTTCAGCACACTCAGCTAATCAGGATAGAGCCTCTCATATCATTCGTGCTTTGTCCCAGAGAGGCTCCCCCATCAATTTCCAACGTCCTGGAGTGAACAGGAAATATTTTAGCATATTCAATTTCATTCGACTCATGTTGTCCCAGAAAGGCTTCGTATCAATTCTTAACGTTCTAGGGTGAACAGGAGATACTTTATCACACTCAGCTGATCAGAATGGAGCCTCTAATTTGATTCGTCTGTTGTTGTCCCACCAGAGAGGCTCCCCATCAATTTCCAACGTCCTAGGGTGAACAAGAGAGATTTTAGCACACGCAGCTAATCATGATAGAGCCTCTCATTCCATTCGAGCCTTTCCCAGAGAGGCTCCTCCATCAATTTCCAAAGTCCTGGAGTGAACAGGAAAGATTTTAGCCCATTCAATTCCCTCGTTGACCTAGAAAAGCTTCATATAAATTCTCTACGTTCCATAGTGAACAGGAAAGATTTTTTCACACTCAGCCAATCAGGATGGAGCCTCTTATTTCATTCGTGCTCAGTTGCCGAGAGGCTTCCCATCAATTTCCTGTCCTGGAATGAACAGGAATGATTTTAGCCCATTCGATTTCATTCGTATCTTGTTGTCTCAGAAAGCCTTCATATCAATTCTCTTCGTTCTAGGGTGAACAAGAAAGATTCTACCTCAATCAGCTAAAAAAATTGGAGCATCTCATTTCATTCGTGCGGTGTCCTGGAGAGGCTCCCCCATCAAATTCCAACGTCCTGGAGTGAGCGGAAAGATTTTAGCCCATTCAATTTGTATTGTCCTAGAAAGGCTCCTTATCAATTGTGATCACAGGTGTGATTTTAGCATACCTACGAATACCCAAATATATAGACCCTTCACACCACCATTTGGTGAAAACCGGAAGTCTCTAGATGATCTCGGGGGCCGAGCTCTGGATAGAGCGGATGGACAGTCTGACGAAATTATGCGCGTATCTAAGCGTCTCCAAAAATATAATTAATATAAATGAAAATCAAATGAATAAAATGAAAATAGATAAATGATTTCAAAAAACAAAATATAAAAAATTGGTTTATTCAAAAGATGAATAAAACCTCACGGAAAAGCTGGATCATACATGACTGGTCATAAAAGTTCCTGTGATACGAGAACCATAGTTTATTAGGAAAATAATACCTTTCTTCGTGCAAATTGATCTTGAAAAGTTTTGGGGGTTTTACCTGTAATGTTCAATATTTCTGAGCACTATTGCCAACATATAAAAGGTTGTAAACCATATGAAATGTAAACGGAAAGCTTCGGGTTATTACATATTCGTGCTTGTAATAATTAATCTCTAGGTTCTTGACTGTGACAATTTTCGTTAGACTGTATAATTTATCGGTTGGATATACATTGAAGGAAGGAACGATTTTTGAGGGAAGTTTACTGTATTGTGATAAGTCCCAATAGAGTACCGGGAATAGGTACATCACCTCCTGCTACATCCTGAAGAAATCAGCTGGTACGATCTCTGACATGTGACGAATGAAGTGGTTCTCTACTTTGACTCAGCTTGCATTTGTCAGCGTGCGTGCGTGTGTGTTACGTGCTACTGGCCGCAATTTTGGAGCTATTAACTTGAAATTTGGTAGGTAGACTTGATCAGTTTTGACTTCGAAATCAACTGTGTAGTTTTGATGACGATCCGACAACACGAATCTGTCATTGATAACGATGACCGTCGTCAAATCAACCGAAAATCTCGTTGGGTCTCGTGTTCAATAGTTTTTTCACGCAGAATCGACTGAAACTACCTACTATAAAAGCTTTAATAGTGGTCCTTGAACCTGAACAGCGTCCTCGTCTTCGACGACAATCGTTGTGAAATCAACTCAAAATCGAGTTTGGTATCGTCTTCAATAGTTCCCGTCATATAGGACCGATTGAAACCGTTTTAGATGATCTTAAATGTAACCGAGGCAATACAGTGATGATATTATCAACGACGTGGGACGCGGAATCGAATAGGATTACGTTCACAGCTATATTGGTAATCCAAGCCTCGAAACCACCGTTGGTAGCAAAATTTTGTACATTACCTCAAACTTCGTGAGGCACCTGGACAGAAACCCACTAGTTAGCTGCTGTCTCGGATGTTCACGTATAATCAAAGATGTTTCTCCACTAACTGGTTCATCAATTACATTTATTCCACTGATAAAATAGAATCACCTGTGGAATCCAGTTATCCCCTATAGTGCTCCAATCGTGGATGAGTAACCCATTCCCGGTTATAAGCTCAGCTGTCATTTAAATTTATCTCGATCCTTGATAGCATAGGAGTTTGACTAAGTGATGTAACTTCATCCAAGTTTACCAAGAAGCAAGTTGGACTATGTAATGTCATGCCATCATTCATTTAGTTTGTATTAGCGAACTCACGTGGAAAATAAAGCTATTGCACTAGCCCCAAAAATTTTTAAATCAAAATTTAAAAAAAAATCCTTTGAGGAAATCCGTTTTGAGGCATTCTGTAACAAGTTTGCGCTTGTTCATACGTATATATCGCACCAGTCCTAGAATGAGGGTACAACTCAAAAATCGCGATTTTTGAGTTAGTTGTGGTTCTGAGAAGTAGAAACGGTCTTGTTTGTCTGTAGAAGGTGGAGATATGTGTGGGGCACTCTAATTCCGCTAGAGAGTGCGTGTGTCTTTCTTCTATGGAGGGAGTAACCAATTCACGTCCTAGGAAGAAAGACACAACTCGGATGAGTTCACATAGTCTGTGTTTCGTTTTGAGTTGTTTCCTTTTTGTGTGGACAATTTTAACTTGTGTCTTTCTTTTCTGAACATTTTGGATCCTGACTGGTGAGATTTCAGTGTTTGAGTTGGAACAACTCAAAAATTCTTAAAAAATCAACAAAACCGTTCCCCCCACTCCCTTCCCACTGTCAAAAAAACTATTTATTCACCATGGGGCGTTAGAGTAATAATGTAGGAAACAAGTTTCGCAAAGATAAATTATGTTCATCGTGTTCCAAAGAACGGGTAGCCAATGGTGTGGAAGAAAACTTTGAATGCGATTTGCAAAAAATGACAATTTTTGAGTTGTACCCTTATTCTAGGATGGGGGCGATATATATATATATACCTATATATATATATATATATATATATATATATATATATATATATATATATATATATATATATATATTCCCAGACGATTCATTCCAGACGATAACTCTCCTTGGGATTGAGATGAAAATAATGTTCTTGCGCCAAAAAATCTCGCTTTCCGAAAGAAAGGATGAGTCGTTTACCGTCACTTTTTTAGTACATTAAATTGATCAAATTTTGAAAAATGTGCTAAAAAAATTGTTAAAACTAGCTGAAAAAGGCTAAAGATCGTTAAATTTATATTTTTAGCAGAAATTTAGTCAAAATAAGTTTATCAACGATGAACTAGAACATTAACATACTTATGCACAAAATTATTCTGGAGATGTACTTGAATTTCAATAATATTAGCTAAAAAATCAATAAAAAGTGAATAAGTGTGAAAATAAGTCAAAATCCATAATCTTTTTCGAATCACCAAATATTATTTAAAACGAGTTTTTTGCCATAAAATTGGTAGTTTGAAATTTCTTCACGCTCTATATGCTCAAATATTAAAACTGTGTAAAGTTATAATTTGATAATTTACGAAAATTCGCTCACCTTGTCGTGCTTTTTTGTCATATTGCAAACTCTCCTCTTTAATTTCGTATTGTGGCATATATAACTTCATTATTAATTATTTATAATATCAATTTATTCATTATACTTCATATTTTGTAACACCATTGAAGCGAAAAGTAGTCCATTCATTTTTTAGCGGATGTCAGGAGTTTCAAATTTTATTATGGAAGTGGGTAAATGAAGGGGTAACAGCGATAAATCGAGTACTTTTACTATATTCATATCATTTCTGTGAACGTTTTTATTACCAGATTTTTTTACCATGTATTTTTTCTATCCAGATTTTAGTCCAGTTGAATGAGTGGCTGGAAAAACGTTGCATGTCGTGTTTATCATCAAATCGGTTTTTGATGGAATAATATTCTATGCTGCTTGCCAGATCGAATCCAACCTTGAAATAGTTGGTTTTTACAACGCTTGGTAGTTTAAATTGCGTCAGAAAATTGGAAATGACACTCGGGTTCGTTGGTAAAATGTTCCATGTTGTCGAGTGCCTTCCTAGCAACGCTGCAACGCTACGATGTGTTGCATGTTGTGCGGTTTTGGATCTTGAACACTGAATACTGCATAGTTGTAAACTATGTTCGTAGAGTGGAATGAAAAGAAGCGTAAAAGACTAAAACAAGCTTTATAAAAAAGACCTTCTGTCCTTGAATTGTTTTTAATGATTAATTACATAATTATGTTTAATTTTATTAATTATTTACCTAATAAATTACCTAGTTAATACGAAATTACCTAAAAATGCACCGGAGCAAGAATATTGTGCCCACCACGTCTACAACTATTTGGCCAATTTTTCTAAACTATGTATCTCAAAATGCAGGCCCCAAACAAAAATCCAAGGTTGGGAAACTAAAACACGTGCCGATCAATTTTGATCCTAGAAATAGATGCTTCCTACTCAAAAAGCAAACTGTATCAACTGAAATTAGGAAAAAATAAAAGAGCGAATGATACTAATGATCAGAGATCCTCGGAGGAGTTTAATAAAAAAAAGTCCAGTCATGCACCATGACCCCATGAGCGAATTTTTGAAGAAATTTTCGGCATTTCAGTCGCTATTGATCGTGTAGAGACATTTTAGTTTATGATTTTGATAGACAAACATGGAATCAAATTATTAAAAATAAATAGGAGGTACTCATACTTTATTATTATTAAACTAATCTTGTAGATTTAAAGACAAATGTAGGTAAATATTCATAGATTTCGATGAAGGGAGGCCTTGAGATTAACGTTACTGACGGCCGAGCGAAGCGAGACCTTGAGTCTGCGTGCCAGTACGTACATGAATAGAAATTCTTCATAATTGCATGGCTGATATTTTCTAAGCCACAGTCAGTATTAAAGCTACATCAAGTCCTAAAACAGTTGAGCGTAAAACATTAAAGAGAGCGACATACAGAATCGGAGGACGGGATATTTCACAGAATAAACTCATCAGTTGTGGTTATTATTTTTTTTTTTTTTTTTTTTTTTTAACAAGCACCTACTACCTACGTTTTAAACAGCATGGTTCTAGGATTGGTTATACAGGGATACTTCCATAAGAGTAGTTCAATCTGAATTTGGTCAATGTTTCATGCAAATATTACCGATTTTTACAACTAGCGAACGGCATTATTTCGATTTTTGACTGATTTTTCAACTTTGAAATTTTTGAAAACTTGATACATATTCTTATAGGAAATTTCACGCTGATTCCGAATATACCACATGTTAGTATGATGAAAAAATTATTTCGCACAACAAATCGCAAAAAACAGGCTATTTTGAAATTTTTGATTACATTTTTGAAAATTTCAACCCGAAGATGTAATTCGATCATGCTGGCCAACGAACTTGAGCTCTTGTCTTGTGTCCTTAACATTTTAAAATTTGTTTGAAGTTTCTAGCACAATTCTACGGACAGTTATCGTCTGGAATGACACATACATATATACATAGGTACATACATACATACATACATACATACATACATAAAAAAATGTGTTAAACTTCAGAATATGATTCAGAATAGCCTGAAACGGATTTCTGCATACATTTTTTTCAAAAATTCACATTCTAAAAATTTTGAGGCGAGAGCAATAGCTTAATTTTCTTCAAAAATTCGCTAAAAACAATTTATGGACAGAAGGCCTTTTTTATAAAGCTTGTTATAATCTGAACTGTCCGAATAAAGAAACGTTATAAAAGTTTAAAGACAGTGGAAAATCCTACACAGCCAATCGCGGAAAATGCGATTTGGTCCCTGTAAAGGATCCACCTGCCAATCCTCGAGGTTGTTCACCAACATGTGAGAAACAAGGATGCTTATCAGTCTTGTGTATGTACAAAGCTTATTTCGTCAGTTTAACATACAACGAGCAGTCTACATTATTCCTTAAATTCATCAACCTACTGGAAACAAGGAAAAGGCGTTCCTCAGGTAAATCAGATTCTGCCTGAACACGACAGGTATCTTTTGATTATACCTTGAATTCTTAACCCCCCCCCCCCCCTCCCCTCCTTCACCCATAATATACCATATCGGTTGTTGAATAACGAAATCCGAATGAACATAGGTAACAATGATGTTTGCAAACCAATCTTACGCTTTGGCAACACTGATGTTTAGTTTAGTGGGAAAACGTTGCTTTTCAGTGGGCCAGCAGCAGTTTCAAAATTACTCATCACATTGATCGCTCTTCTGTAAAATTGAACTGCAGCTACATGCAGCGTTGTTCCATCCACCCATTCAGTTATTCAAACTTGGAAGTTTCAAATGTACTGCCGGTAGGGAGGAAAATTGTGTGGTGAGTGAGGTGGGGAGAATAATTCCGAGAAATCATGATATATAACTTTTTTCAATTTTTTTTTTAAATTCTCAAAATTTCTACATTAATTTTTAGAAAATGAATCGAATGAGTCCATTCTAATCGCTAATTTTTACAGTAATCCGTTCGCTCTCCATAAGAACAACGTACTAATAAAAATCAACTTATACACTACGAAGTTTGTATCAGTTGATATCATTCCAATGGGATTTTCGCTCCACGAAATCGAGTTTATAACTCTTGCTGCCAATTGATGGACTTGTGAAGCGTGGGTAGGTGTTTTATTTTATCTCATTAATTTGCAGATGGTAAACAAAATCACAAATCAGAATAAATTTTAAAAAACTTGAGATGTGAGGCGAAAAATGACGAGAAGTGGTGATGGTGCACACCAGTGTTTGGCATAATCTTATCGTCGAATACGAATACGATTGTAATCGCGATAATTATTCGTTGCTTCTGGGTAAGATTGCGCATGGTGAGGGAGGCCAAGAGTGCTCAACATTTTTCGTGCGGTCTTACCCGCCTTCTTTAGGATCTCTTGGTTTTCTTTGCACCATTGAATTATTGAAGTATTGGGTGATATCTGCCTATCTTTTAAATTTGATCTAAGGTCTATCTGTCTATATTTCAGATTGAACTATGGGGAAATACACGCGAAAAACTGACACACATTGGGACATTTTCATGTGTGTTTCTTATTTTATTTATTACTAGGCAGATATCACCCGTGCATTGCACGGAGGGGCGTACAGATCAATTATATGGGCCATAAGAGAAACCGCCCACCCGTGGGTACTTCATTGAATTCGCGATCGTGTTGACTCATTGTCCCGACACCCGTGGGTACTTTATTGAATTCGAGCCAGGCTACATCACCTACCCCCCTCGTCGTGTGCAAGCTCTAAGAGCCACTCAGCTGATCCGGACCCTGGGCATCGTCACGTAAATGTGCTAAAGAGACTACATACGAAATTACAGCTTCCTAGAGTGTAAAACATAGAAATTAGCTTTAAGAGCCACTCATCTGATCCGGACCCTGGGCATCGTCAAGTAAATGTCCTAAAGAGGCTACATACGAAATTACAGCTTCCTAGAGTGTAAAGTATAGAAATTACCTATTAAAATGATTTATCCACCGCTTCACAAATCAAACCGTTCTCGCAATATTTGGATCACCTGCTATGAATCAAATCATCGAAACACCAGCTCAATGAAATCATCAGAAATTAACAAGCGGTTGCAATCATGTTCACAATATCAACTATCGAGAATGATCACCTGTGTGTAAACAATAATTATTTATATAACCATGCTCATAACTCAGCTTGTTGGCCACCCACTTCGCATTAGTTAACGTATTATGGTTGGATAAGTCGTGGGATGAAAAACGACGAAGTACCATTTCCCTAGCAACGACTCGGTTGTAAGTGGAAATCATCAAAATATTTTCGTGAGCAATTTTCCGTGACGTTTTTTTTAGTTTATGTGCCATAGCAAAGACATAAGGAAAACAGTTGATTGTTCTCTACGCAACACAGTGAGTCTATTTTATCTCTGTTCTACTAAATGCGCACTCTTGGCCGACCTAATGCGCACTCTTACCCTCCAGGGCGGCTAAGACTACGCATGTGTAACTTTTAAAGAAAATTAAAATATATGTAACCTTGAATCAACTTTTGAGTTTCAAATATTTTCTAGTGGTCAACAATTAGTTAAGGAGTCTTATGATGTATTTCTTGTTTTTCTATTACCAAAATACACTAACTTATAAAAAATCTAAACTTAAGTGCGCACTCTTACCCGACTCTCCCCTATTTGTATTCACGTAATCGCCGAAAGACGAATACGATAACAAGATTACAATCGTATTCGTATTCGACGATAAGATTATGCCCAACACTGGTGCACAAGTCTTGAACTTTTTTAGTGTTTTCTTACGAACGGTGTCAAAAAAATAAGTACTGCTCTTTGTTCAGTGACTCTGATGACAGATCGTCAATGACTAGGAAATCAGACAAGTCGGTGAATGGCAGCAGCTGAGCGAGGGTCAGTGGCGACAGTGGGTAATCAACACGCTGTCCCTTTTGTGAGGATTCTTGACAATAAATCGGCTTAAAAAGCGATATGAAACGATAACGAAAGGTGAAATCGGTTAAAAGAGTTGGTAGCTAAACGAATGATAGAGACGCGGTCGGTTAAGTATTGCTTCAAATGGCGGCCTATAAAAGCCCCCGGCACCGCAAGTCCGCACACACGGACACACGCCGCTGCGCACCTACACCGGCGCCCCTCGCTATTGTGTTAACCGCAGCGGAGGGATGCACGGGAGCGCGGGCTAAGTGCATAGCGTCGATAAGTCAATTCGATTCCTAATCTCGATATTTCTACCTCCCGCTTTTGTCGGGCTCTGCCTGCCCCCCCCCCCCCCCCCCCCCCCTTGCAACGAAGGGCCCTTTTTCCCCCCTTCGACAATGCCACCATTTTACCGCCCTCGTTGAAGCACCAGGTAGTCCCCCCCCCCCCCATCATCGCCACCCCTCCCTTCCCAACACACACACGCGCACACCCTCTCCCATACACATATAGAAACCCCCCCCCCCCTCCACCATCACAATCACCCTCTGCGCCTACTTCACGTGCATCGACACAGCTTTTCCTACTTTGCCGGGAGATTCTATTGGAAGCAGTCAACGAAATTCGGTCGTTTGCCATCCGAATCAGATTCCCTGAATAGAACTGTCTACCCCCGGACGCTCAACTAACCGGCAGGGGCCAATGAACAGGTATCTTGGGGCCTACAAAGGGCTCCCACAATTAGTGAAGTGGACGTGAAACACGAACAACACTGTGTTCCTACACAAAGCTCAATAGTGAGCAACATCCTAATCCGAAATGACATTCGGTAAGGCCCACTTCCACTAAAAACATGAACATGTACTTCGAAAAGATTGGAAACTAACAAAGAGTACAGAGTATGGGTTCAAGACTATCTCGAATTGAGTCTGAAGTGTTGCGGAAATGAGGAAATTCACCACAGAGAAAGTCAAACTGAATGGATTCATGAAACGAAAAAGGTATTGCAGGAGGCCAGGGTGATGTGTGTGCAGAAAGTCGGGGAGGATGTAAAGAAGTCAGAACATCACAGGCTTCATGCATCACTGAACGGTGAGGTGCGTGGTGGACGAGCCTATCAGAAATTGCAAGATTTATCCAAGATCCGTATCTTCAGAGTAACGACGGAGATGATCAACGTTAATTTCAGATGGTGGAAGGACGGAACATCGAACATATGTTCAATGTGCAATCGGCAAGAAGAAGAGACAGTGTCACATGTTATAGCAATCTGCCCCGTTCTCAACGAATTTCGCATCCAGTATTTGATAAAGACTCGCCTTACACAGCCCGAACAAAATGAGATACTGGATGGATAGTCAGAACAAGTTACAAATGATGATCTTGTAAAGTATATCAGGTCAGAGACAAGATACAGAAAATTTCTGGTGGCCCAATTCAGTTATAGTGCTTGGGTGATTCACAATACGAAAAGCTGTGTAAACTAGACTTGGGAAAGTGAATATATATAAATAAATTACTCCTGTACGTAGTAAACAAATAATGTATTAATATAAAAAGATTATACTGGCGATAAATAAATTAG
The DNA here is from genome assembly GCA_030762985.1 of Adelphocoris suturalis. Taxonomy (NCBI): domain Eukaryota; kingdom Metazoa; phylum Arthropoda; class Insecta; order Hemiptera; family Miridae; genus Adelphocoris; species Adelphocoris suturalis. The sequence continues at coordinate 19,615,003 of CM061051.1, forward strand.
TTATAGGTGTATATATATATATATATATATATATATATATATATATATATATATATATACACTGTATTGGTTATTGTTCTACTGAACTATGTATTATATAAATTAAATTTAATAGAAATTTCACAAATAGAAAGAGAAAAGAAAGTTCTGATATTTCGATTTAAATCTTTTTCAAAGTTAGAAGAATAAGTAATGGTTTTTTTTAATTTAGGGACCTGGGATAGTATCATGGAAGCAAGTAACCATGTAAATATGTATGGCTTCGATACTAATAGTCTTGTACGAGTCAATCATTTAGGTTGAGGCCAGGAGGCTGCATGGATCCCAATACCCATCTATGAGCCCGTTCAGATTGTTGTAATAATCTGTCGTTGGTAGGCTGTGGCATCTTTTTCAATACCTTCACCCCGAAGCATTCGTTGAATGTGACTGTGGGATCATGTGATCTCGCGTGCAGCTTTAACGGCAGGGGCCGAACTTGGTTCAATGAAGCTCTATGATTATTGATCCGCAAATTTAATTGGGTTGCTTTTCCAACATAGAAGCCTCTGTTGTGATCATCTGAACACCGCTTACAGATCAGCTGGTACACACACATTCGTGACTGACACTTCGCTGATCCTTGACAATTGTAGGAGTGTGAAGTATTTGGAGAGGTGAAATGAGGGTCTTCGATAACAATTTCACATACTTTGCACCTTGGACGTTCACACGGATGCAATCCTCGCTGCTGTGGTTCTGGAGGCTGAATTCGGTCGTTTGCCATCCAAATCAGATTCCCTGAATAGAACTGTCTACCCCCCCGGACGCTCAACTAACCGGCAGGGGCCAATAAACAGGTATCTTGGGGCCTATAAAGGGCTCCCACAATAAGTGAAGTGGACGTGAAACACGAACAACACTGTGTTCCTACACAAAGCTCAATAGTGAGCAACATCCTAATACGAAACGACATCCGGTAAGGCCCACTTCCACCAAAAACATGAACGTGTACTTCGAAAAGATTGGAAATTAACAAAGAGTACATACAGAAGGAAATTTTGTGTTGATTTATGGAGACCCTCTAGTTAACTGACTTTCGTCTACTGCCGGAGGGCCTCATCAGCACAGGGGATGTGGGAGGGGGGACTGCTGCCTACTTACTAGCGAGTTCACTACCCCCACGAGTCCAACCTCATTTGGAGGGCAGGCCGGTGAAGCTTTGGAGCTGGCTGCTGCTCGTCGTGTCCCCTGGTGTTCTGTCCAGTTGCCAGGGGACTTACTGCTGGCCAGGGGGTCTGCTTCCCCCTGGGTCACGCTTCTGTGGCCTGGGGCATCCCTCCGCCCGTGGTACCATTTTGGCGACTTGAGCTTGCAGGGTACCAGACAAAAGCTCCGTCGTAACCCCCCGTCTCAAGTCCCCTAGGCCTGAATGGTCGCAGGCCCGACAATCCTCAAGAAGTGGCTTACCGCCCCAAATGGGTCACGGCAGATGAAGACAGCCCACCCAAGAGGAAAGCCTACCGCTTTTCACGAGCCAGCAATTGAGTGGTTGGACTTGCCACCTTTTTACCGACTCATGAGGGATACGGTCCCGACCAGCTAGGAGTACTCCATTAAACCATCCGCATGTTCGCCACACAAGTAAAACAGCTCCTACGGATGGTCCCCAGTTCTGGTAGAGCACAAAGAGTACATGTGGAATTTTAGTGTTGATTTATTGGAGACCCTCCGGTTAACGACTGTCGTCTACTGCCGGAGGGCCCCATCAGCACAGGAGATGGGGGAGGGGGGACTGCTGCCTACTTACTAGCGAGTTCACTACCCCCACGAGTCCAGGCTGGAATCCCCCATTTCTTCCCAATGGGTAGAATGGGCTTCACAGTGCATTGGGGCCCACGAATATCGCCATTTCCTTGCCGTCCGGGTGGCTACATTAGCCACCTTGGTGTGGTGTTCAAGAGTTAGTCACTGGACAGTTGCCTTTGCCGTGCCAGTTGGGGTGAAAATAGGAACCCACCATGTGGTGCAGCAGTGTCCTCGGACTCACAGTGGCCGCATTCTACGTCATGATGCAGCAGCTTTGTCATCCACCGGTTGGAATGTTGTATCACATGCTGAACCGAATATCGTTGCCGTCAAGCCTAATGGGACTGCTATAATTATGGTTATAGGTCCAGGTTGTCAGTGACAGCGTGGACATGGAGTAGACCTGGCGGGCTAAGAAAGTAAATATGACAGAAATGAACTGCAGCAAGCGATTTCTGAGCGAAAAGAACAATAACATCGTGGACAGGCCGCTACCTAATCATGGCGCGGGGTGTGGTGGGGGGAAAATGCCATGGAGTTACTCGAGTTGAGCATCTCAGGGAGAGTGCTCTGTGGTATCACCACCCGCATACTGAGAGGTTCTTACCTGAACTGGTGGTCCTTTAATAGGGGCACTTACTTTCATCCCACTCTTCCTCGTTATCCTTCTACAACTTCCCTCCCTAGAGCCAGCGTCGAGTAAACCTGGGTGTCCTCCCCATTCCTTTGTTTATTTGTTTATTTTCACATATTAATGGTGTGCTTCCTCCACCTTTGAGAGGAGTTTTATAAAATAAAATAAAACATAAAATTAAAAAAATAAAAATAAAATAAAATAAAGGTATGTGTGACTTCCTGGGCGATAACTCTCCTTAGGATTGAGATAAAGATTCCGTTCCTGCGCCAAAGATTCAATATTTCCAAACGGAACGATGAGTTCGTTGGCAAGCATTTTTTGAGCACATCGAATTGGTCAAATTTCATATATATATATATATATATATATATATATATATATATATATATATATATATATATATTGGCACAGATGTGCAGTGAAAGTTTAAACACAAATAAAGATGAAACTCACAATTATTGTTGTTAATATTTCGGCGATTGCCTTTTTCAAAAGGAAGAGTAGACTGTAGAGTCTACAGTCTACTCTTCGTTTTGAAAAAGGCAATCGCCGAAATATTAACAACAATAATTGTGAGTTTCATCTTTATTTGTGTTTAAACTTTCACTGCACATCTGTGCCAAAATATATACTGTTCTTATAGAACTGTTTCTAACCAACCATAAGTATATATATATATATATATATATATATATATATATATATATATATATATATATATATATATATATATATATATATATATATATACATGGAAAAGCGTTAAACTAGTATCAGTCTCAGAATGTCTCCTAACGGATTTCAATGAAGAAAATTTCCGTTAATTTTTATTTCAAAATTTTTGTAGCCATTGCAATAGTTCCATTTTATACGAAAATTCGCTAAAAATACGTGATTACGGGGGTTGTTTTTGTTCTCGATGATATTTTAGGAAGCTGAATCAAATTATTCAACCCAGTTATAGCTCAATCTATCATCCTTTGTTGAATCAACTTTATTTGTATTTTAACATGGAGTATGTCTCTGGGATCATTCAAAGAAATCGTGAGTCAGTTAAGGCGTAACCGGCTGTTTTGCATGATTTCCACAAACACTGAGAAATTCTTAGGAAATGTAACTCCTCCAGTTTTGTCACACAGAAGCGGTTCTCAATTTAATGGAAAGATTGCAGTTTAATTTAAAAAAATCTTACACTGTCTAAACTACTCTGAAAATGAAGGCAGTGGAGCCACACGCAAAGTTGTTAATGAATTACAAACAATCCTTGTGGTAGAATAACAACGCGGTTGGGAGGTGGTTACCTAAAAGGAGTCTTCACAATGATTCAGGTACTACATTCTTCAGATAATCCCAGTTACAGTGAGGTCACATTATACAGTAGGTTAGAGATGTTTTGTATTAACACTATCGTAGGTAGGTACCTAGTAACAATTTGTTTTTTATCAGCATTTGATTTTCTAAATCAGTATATATTACCTGTGTTAACGCCACGTTCATTCTTGTTATAAACAAATCTTGTAACGGTCACTTACTGATCACGGCGTGGTACAAATTAATAAACAATCTACCTACCTATATATTTGTTTTTCAATTCGAGCCAATTCGAATATTTTGATGTAATATGCTCCTTGAGAATTTCGATATGTTAACGTCACTACAAGTAGAAACTTTGAATACTCGTTGCGACAACTGATTTTATCTCTACGAGTATTCAAAGTTTCGATTAGTAGTGACGTCAACACCCAAAAAACAAACGACAAAATGTGGCAAGTTGGATGGACAGTATAGCTTCCACACTTATTGTAACATGGAAGTAAGCAGGGTGTTCACACTTGAGGTTCCCAACCTCTTAGGAATCGATGACACAACTAATTCGCAACAGCTTTTGTTCTCTAGCAATTTTTTCTTAACCCACATAAAAACGTCATTTTGAATTACATCTTTTTATCGTGAGTTTGACCATACGTCACTAAATTGGTTATGACTCAATCAATTTGCCTGTAAGTTCAAATTTTAGGATAGGTACCGTTGGAAAGGGTGTTACATTTCGTATCTCCCTAATACCAAATAAATTTGTTCCAGCTGATTCGATGGGAGAAACATTGGCTCGGAAAGCGAATATCCTAAATCCTTCGCAATCACTGGGTTTTCCAGTCCGCTCTACGTTGATGACATCATCAATGAAAACCCGAGTTCTTGAAAGGAAAAACTTACCCAAAAGGTATAGTAAATTTTACTATTACTTTGCTAACTAGGGGAGAAAATTATGTTTGTCTGTTGAGAAACGTGTTTTATTTTATTTTTTTAAATATTTTATTTATTCATTTATTTTTTCATGAAATCGAGGGTATTTGTGACAAATGACCCACTATGAAAATACGACTTTGGGACTGGTTTCTTCGTATTTTTTCACACTGAATCGAATGGTAAGACATGCAGATCTCCCCTATTCCGTTATAACCGAGCTTAACACTTTACCTCACGAATTTTAAGTTTAATTGTTGTGCTAAATAAGTGTTTTTATGGGTAAAGCTAGTGCCCTGCGGTGTTTTATAAGGATATAGAACTGGTAGGAGACTGTTTACAGGTTAACCTGCACCCACCTAGAAAACTGAATCAAAATCGGTCTATAAGTCTCAGAGTCTCTGTGTCAACCAGTTTTAGTGTAGCGAATGTACATTAGTTCTTAGTCAATCATTTGTGATAAAATACACATCAAGGTGCCCATCATCCTGGAACATTCATATCCCTCTACTCCCTGAGTTTGAACAAAATGTGACCGATAGATCAAGAAAAATTGAAGTGATAAGAAATTCACGTTCGCGTAAGCGCATAGACTACCATTTATCCAAAAGCAATAAAATTTATAGGATACTGTTAAGGAGATTACCCGCAGAATCCCAGAAAATTTCATAGATAACGGTGCATTAATTCTTGAGTTTTTTTGTGTCAAACATTTTAAGTTTAGTTCATGCGCAATAGTTATTACTGAACCAATTTAGATTTTAAAAAACAAAACAGGGAATCATCGTGTTCATTCACCCAATCACCCCCCAAGTTTGAACAAAATCGACAGTTCATGGCAAATCAAGAGTAAAAGAAATTCACGTTTGAGCATGCGCAATAGTTATTACTCACCCAATTTTTTTTTTATGGGGTCATGTCAGGGGGAATAGCGGCCACTTCATGGGTTATCCAGCCTTCAGTTTTTCCAATGTTCTAGAACGATGTTGGTAAACTTTGGTCTTCAAATGACCCCATAAAATAAAATAAAATGAAAAAAATCACATGGGGTCATATCTGGTTAACGTGGAGGCCGCCCGATGTCACCGCGCATGGAAATGAGATGGCAAGAGTACGAGGAGAGGTGTGGGCAGGTGCTCCGTCTTGCTGAAAACTGACATTTTCCTCCCCATTATCAGCGAAAAGGTCACTCAATTTCGGCCGAAGAGAATTGTCCAGCATAATACAGTAACGATCAGAGGTAAAAGAGACCCAAAGGGCTTTGCAAACTTTCGTGAGAGACTAAATTGGTGCATCGCCGGAGGAGGGCAGCATTTAAGTAACATAATTTCTAAAACCACGTTTAAAATAAAACTGCATTATATGTAGTATTTAGAAATAACAAAAAAGTGTATCTAGCTACTTTTTTTTTATATTATCATTCCTTATCAGAAAGCTCTTTCGGCCGCACCCTGTACTTATTGATGAAATTATAATACATTATCGAATATTATTTTGAGCTTAAATGGTTTAATGTTTTACTTCTTAGTTGATAAACCTTTTTTGAGGTAAAAAATATAAATTCAACAATGCTTACCCATTTATAGTGATTTTTAGGCACTTTTTGAAATTTGTCCAATTTACTGTGCCCTGGTCAACAAAATAATATTTTTAACGCTATAATTATTATTTCAATTCTAAGGAGAGTTATCTTCTAGAATGACACACACACACACACACACACACACACACACATGCACGCACCCACCCACACGCACACACACACATACACACCCACACACCCCCATATACCTATATATATACATAGGATATATATATATATATATTAATTGCTATGCAATTCTTAGGCCGACCCCCAATAATTTTTTTAAAATGTCCACTTTTTTTGTGTACCGTTTTTTGTCCCGAGATGGGAAGCGAGAGGTCGTGGGTTCGAATCCCGGCCCGGCCTGAAAAATATATATAGGAACACTTGAACTCCGCGACTAGTTCAACTGAACTATATACTTCGTTTTAAATATAGAAAGAATTTCACAAATATATAGAGGAAAGAAAGAATCTGATATGTCGATTTTCATCTTGGTCACAGAGATTAGAGAAATGAAAGTCATTCTTGTTCTTTTGGAAATTGCATATGTGTCAGCGTTACTTATCAACAAAATTATTATAAGTTTTTGGTGAAAGTTGTTGTAAAAGTTTAAGTTTTTGTAAAAAACTTATCATAATTTTGTTGATAAGTAACGCTGACACATATGAAATTTCCAAAACAACAAGAATGACTTTCATTTCTCTAATTTCTGTGAATCGAAATATCAGATTCTTTCTTTCTTCTATATATTTGTGAAATTCTTTCTATATTTAAAACGAAGTATATATATATATATAACCACACACAATTCTTTATATTTATGGAAAATCCCGGAATCGTTTCAGAATGCCTCAAACCGAATCAATTTTAGTAATCATTTTCGGCAAACGCAGTGCAAATGAGTTTTCATTTTTCGTGCTGGCTGAACCCCGGGCCCATATAGTTACGGTAAAGTAAACTCACTCGTCGAAGATGATATTTTCCACTCGAGCTAACACTCCAACGGAGCTCAATCCATTCCATCACTTCGCACGCACATTTCGAACTAATCTGCTCCTTGAGGTGCACAAACCGCTCTCAGGTGCCTTCCATCATCCACCTCCCTCTCTATCGAGAATCAAAACAGGAAAAAAACGAGCACGGAGTCGTTTAGGAAGAGGATTCACCTACCGCATAAGACCAGTTTCTCCCCAGCCCAGAAAAAACTTCCCCTTCCTTACTGAGCGTGCGAATGCTCATCTGATCCCTCGTCCAACCCCCTTCACCTGCTGGACCACTCAGTGAAATATCTGCAGATCTGAATTCCTGCTTGAGAGGAGGGTTTGAGTCGATCAACTTTTTTCGATTTCAGACAACAACAAAAAAATCTTGAGAAACAACTTTTTAGATTGGAACTGCTGAATACGTTTTTTCTGTCAGTAAGATCGTGGGAGTTGAATGTTTTACTTCAACGTAACTGCTATTCCATTTTCAAGGCGGCTGACCATTGATATTAATGACGACAGTAACCGGAGGGTAAATGCAAGGCGTAATAACTTTTAGAGAGATGACCAAACATCAATTCAGGGTAAGGGAGGATTCCCACGGTACTGCATGTAATGTGTTATGTGGACTCTCAAAGCTGATTTCACCAATGAAAACACATTGAGGCTGGAACATAACAATTTCTAGAATAAAATTTTGAAAATCTCTTAGTTCATGCTTTACTGGGTGCTTAATACAAAAAATAATGTAATACATTCCTACAGTAGATGCACTTTTACACAGCATAGCCTTATTATTTGGACCATGAAAGCACGGTGTCATGCTATGATATTAACATCCCCATTAATGTTGCGTTAATTATGTGTGCATTGTACGCGTCCTTATGTTCATCCGAAAATTACTAATTGATTGTTCGTTTACAACTACTATGGTGTTTGATTCTATTTGACTGAATAAAGCCTTATTCAGGTAATTCGTATGGTTTTTCATTTCAATTAATTCAGTCAAATGGAAAAAATGGATCGTGAGAGATTCAACATAAAACCAGATGAAGAGGAGGATTCTCAATGATGGCAACGTTGGTACAAGACATTCCAGAACTTTATTGAGTCACCGGAAATTTCTTCTGAGAACTTCCTCAAGGTACTGACAACTTTGTATCTCCTACAATACATGAATATATCCATGACTGTATCACTTATGATGATGCTATTTCAAGCCTTCAAAGACTGTACATTAAACCAGTTAATGAAATCTTTGCTAGGCACAAACTCAAAACTTGGCGCCAAGAACCTGGAGAAACCGTTGAAAAATATCTTGAGTCTCTCAAATGTCTCGCTAGAGAATGTAATTACAAGGCAGTAACATCTGACGTCAATAGGGATGAATTCATACGAGATGCATAATCCTCCCAATCCTCTCTGATCATCAATTGTGAGTAAATTATGTAAATATCAATATCTAAACGTTGTATTCTTATAGTTGATTCAACAGGGTATTCAAAACACTACGTTAATTATTTTTACACTACAACTGTTTCAATTGTGTATTTTTTGTAAAGCATACTCGAATGTAAGGAACATATGATTTTATGTTGGAACATAGTTGCTATCTTACATTCTCAAGAATTTGATGCTTAGTTGATACGGGTATATAGATTGAAGGGTAGGAGTTGGCCAAAAGCTGCAAGAAACTCCCTTGATGCCGGTACTAGAAACAGGTGTCTTGACTTGGAGGCGTGGGAGGAACGACCCTCTCAGAAAACTGGTTCCCTGGAACTTTAGTAAATGTTATCCAGTCCGGCACTTTTTTCTTCTCACAAAAAAATGAACTTGTTCCCGCTCCCCTTCCTCCCACGATCAACAAATGAATTCTTCCACTTTTTTCCACCCAGAATTTCAAATAAATCCCTCTGTGTGATGGCAGTAAAAAAGGACGACTTTAATATCAAACGCCCCCGCTCGCTAAAAGTATACATAAAAGTACGTGGGAAAGCTGAGTGGTGTTTTGCCTTCAGAATTTTGAGGGTTAAATCACGTTTCTGATCGGCGTATGCCAGTCGGGGAAAGAGGTCCGATTTTGCATCGAGTCGGTTATGTTAATCATATGGTTTGAGATCCGCACTAACTGAAGTATTGGGAAGACTTGTGAAGTAATTTCAGACTTCTGTAATAGTCCTGGAGCCAAGGTCGAAAACAGGTAGTAATTTCAGGCGATGGTTTGAGATTAAATTTCGAAGATTTAGTCCGTTCTGAGTGAAAAAATCTTCTCGTCGGAGTGGAATATAAGAAAGTCCAGTCATGCAGCATGACCCCATGAGCGAATTTTTGAAGAAATCTTCGACATTTCAGTCGCTATTGATCGTGTAGAGAAATTTTAGTTTATGATTTTGATAGACAAACATGGAATCAAATTATTAAAAATAATTAGGAGGTACTCTTACTTCCATAGGAGTAGTTCAATCTGAATTTGGACAATGTTTCATGCAAATATTACCGATTTTTACAACTAGCGAACGGCATTATTTCGATTTTTGACTGAATTTTCAACTTTGAAATTTTTGAAAACTTGATACATATTATTATAGGAAATTTTACGCTGATTCCGAATATACCACATGTTAGTATGCTGAAAAAATTATTTCGCACAACAAATCGCAAAAAACGGGCTATTTTGAAATTTTTGACTACATTTTTGAAAATTTCAACCCGAAGATGTAATCCGATCATGCTGGCCAACGAACTTGAACTTTCGTTTTGTGTCCCTTACATTTTAAAATTTGTTTGAAGTTTCTAGCACAATTCTACGGACAGTTATCGTCTGGAATACATACATACATATACCTATGCATACATACATACATACATACATAGATAAAAAAATGCGTTAAACTTCAGAATATGATTCAGAATAGTCTGAAACGGATTTCTGCATAAAATTTTTTCAAAAATTCACATTCTACAAATTTTGAGGCGAGAGCAATAGCTTAATTTTCTTCAAAAATTCGCTACAAGAACAACTAGGGCTATCTACTTTTACCCAAGTTCGCCGGGTAATGTAGGAAGCGTATTTCTGATCCTCAACATGTATTTTAGTTGCTTAACAGTACGAACTAAATCACTCACGACGAAATTGAGGAAACCTAATTCAAAATGAAGTGAAAAACGTCTATTTCCACAAAAATGAAGAGTTGCAATGTTAAATCGATTTCGACGGTTAGGTATTCATCATTAACAAATTGTAACAAGTTAGTAACATTGTAACTCTTTAGTTGTCGTGGAAATAAACAATGTTTTTCACTAACTTCAGTTTTGCTACAGTGTTGAATCCATCGCACTGTAGGATAAGACACGTCTTAATCAGAAACAGATGCTAGGCGACGAACGATAGTGGGTATTCTGTAAGAGAGGCTAGTGGATTGAAGGACGCTACCATATGAGGTATACTGGCTTGGCAATGTTCTTTGTTGCTCGCCACAACCAGCATCTCATATTCGGAGACCATTTCAACAACACATAGGAAGTAGATTTCAATTAAATTCCCGTGGTAGCATTAAGGATTTTCACAAAGATGACATCATATGATTCCATCCAATATCAAGATGATGGGGTCTGCACTTGCGCAAACTTTTGCTTACTCCTGCTACACACATTTATAATAATATACTTAATGATACATATCCACCCTCTCTATAGATAAGCAGTAGTAGCAAACTGTACACTTACATTCGAACGGTCATTAAAATTGACGTCATCAGGCGGGTGGCGTTTTTACGAAGAGAAAACGCACGGGGGTAGGTGGGGTATAGGCCTGTACGCTTACATACGAACGGTCATTAAAATCGACGTCATCATGCGGGAGGTGTTTTTTCGTCGCAAAGAAATGCATGCAGGAGGATGATAAGTGCGCACTGTGGTCGCCGCCAGTGTATAAAAATCCCAAAGGATCTTTCATTATAACGAAGAGTAGGGTGACCTTGTACACTGCTACGCTTGCGAGGGAGCTATTCAAGATTGGGAAATGAACGATGACCCGTAGATTGAGCATGCACGCGAGTATGAAGAATGTCCTCATGTCCTGAATGTCAAAGGATCAGCTTTTGTTAATGCTGCGAAGAGGTCCAAACCTGAATGTACGTGGGTTTAAGTTGATTGGCTCGTGCAATAAAAACTTGAAAAAATTACAGCATTTATTATTTCAAAACTACCATACACCAACCTTATATATATAATACCTACTAGAATAATATGTGATTAAAAATACTTACTATAGTCGATCGAGAGTGTTGCGGCATGCAGCATACTGACTCACGTCGTCCGGATCGTGAGGAAAGTAACAATTTACCATAGATTATAATGGGAATACCCAACAAAAGTACGAAAAACGCACATGGCCAAAAGAGCCTTTGGGATTTTTATACACTGGCGGCGACCACAGTGCGCACTTTTTATCCTGCTGCATGCATTTCTTTGCGACGAAAAAACACCTTCCGCATGATGACGTCGATTTTAATGACCGTTCGTATGTAAGCGTACAGGCCTATACCCCACCTACCCCCGTGCGTTTTCTCTTCGTAAAAACGCCACCCGCCTGATGACGTCAATTTTAATGACCGTTCGAATGTAAGTGTACAGTTTGCTACTACTATAAGCATCATGCATTTCAATCAAACTTAAAGATGCCCCTCTCAGCCAGCTTACGAGTAATATTCGCAGTAATAAACGGCCATCACATCCGCTGTATTTCGAGAAGCCTCCAACACGCCACTCAGTCTTTTCCATTGGGAAGTCCAAGGGATAATTTAGGACAGGGAAGATGCAAAGACCAGAAGCACTTTATCAGGCAAAGTGTTGGTGAGAGAGGAGAAGGGAAAAAACCGCTGTGTAAATCGTCTCCCAAAGGGCCCAGGTTGATCTACTGCTGACCAACAAGTTACGCTCTAGGGGCTCAACACGTGAGACGTGCACATTGTCGATCCCTCTGCTTTCCCTTATCTCAAAAGCACGGAGTTTTCTCTGGAAAAATTATTGCCTCGGGGGCCGATCGGGCATTCTTTTCCCCCCTTTTATCAAAAAACGGCTGCGTTTTCTCTGATTCCCGTTTCCGAGGGACTGCCTCGTATCGCTCACCGTTTGGAAGCAAAGGCCCCAGAGTTATCGCCCGACGTTGGATGACATTCAGAAAACACCTTTTCTGACTGACTCGCGAATGAGATGATAGCCGCCGGACGGTGAACTTTTATTCTGGGTGGAAATGAGAGTAGCTGTCAGTTTCCGGATCAGTGTTATTGGAGATTTAATGACCTGAGAACAAATATGAAAACAAAAACGTTGCAAATTATTACACAAAGGTTTATTTATTTTTTTTTTTATTTTTTATTTTTTTTTTAGGGATGAGTCGATTCCCGATACCGATTCTCGATACAACCGATTCTTAGGCATTGGTATCGGTATCGAGAATCGATCACCTAAAGCCGATACCGATACCACCCGGTGATGGGCGTTTTATTACACTACGGTACTATTGCAACCATCTAACAACGAAGATGGTTGTACCGTGCAACCGTTGTGTGAAGTTAGCAGTTGCGAAACATGAATTGTCCAAAACACAACTTATAATTATAACTTTGTTTACAAGTAGGCTTGTGTTATTTTGTTTGTGACAACAGAAGCATTAGACAAAGCTATGTTTTCCAAGTATAAAAGTCTAGAGAAAAACTAAAAAACCAAGTCAGTCTGCTTAACTTGTTTTATTTAGAAAGAAATCAATCATAGGCAATAAAAGTTGCCTATTAATTGATACTTGATAGATAACAAAAAAATATCAAATTTTGTATTCGCACAAATCAAATTAACTAAAGCCTTGAATGAAAATATAAATCTGAAATTCGTAATAAGAATTAATCTTTAAAATGTATTTAATTTTAATAAGTAACTAAAGCATTAAAGCTTCATTGGAACAAGAACTCCTAATGACAATAAATAGAGTTGGAAAATATATTAGCTAATTAGACTAATAACTTCATCAACGGTATCGGTATCGAGAATCGGGAATCGATTCTTTAGGTATCGGTATCGGGAATCGATAAATTTTGGTATCGACTCATCTCTATTTTTTTTCTATTATTCCGCTGTTTTGCGCAAATAGGTAATTAATTGATAAATTTTCGGACAAGGTATTGGCTACATTATACAATTAAAACTTGATAAGCGTTGTGACCTTGAAAAAAAATACAGCATAATAATCTTCTTTTTTTTTTCTTTTCATAATATTTATTGCACCAAGTAATACAACTTATTAGCAACATTTCTTTGACAATGAATAATCGGTGACTGAAACAAGACTGTGATGAATAACACATCCTATACATCATTTCAGTTATTTAGTGTCTTCAATGAACACGATTTGCAGGAGCGCACAGCACTACACTCACTGAACAAACTTTCATGAACACATCACTCCCTATTACCACAGGTCGTGAGGTTTTCGTCTTTTCAGTCGTCTGAGCAGATCATCAACGTCCTGCAGCTTCACAACCTCCTCGTTGATATGACCTTGGAGCCTCTGATGATGGGCTATCGCTTGAGTTTTTATTACTTCATTTATTGTGGGAATTTTGAGGTCGTTATGGATATCATTATTGGTCGAGTAGCGGTACGCATCGACGCATGACCGCAGTACTTTGTTCTGGAATCGCTGTATAATATCACGATTACTTTGAGAGGTGCAGCCCCAGAGCTGTGCACCATATGTCCAGACTGGCTTAAGGACCTGATTGTATAAAGCTAATTTATTTTGGATAGACAATTTAATTATCATAATGGTAATAATAATAAAACATAAATAATTAGAATCAAATAGAATAAAAGAGTGTTATCAAATAAAACTCGAACCTACGTTTAACCAATCTACTTGTAGGTCAAAAGAGCTAAAACATCCCAATTTACGTACCACGGTACATCTTAATCCAAGGATAAGTCGATAAACATAGACTTTGGCACTTACCGAGAGAAAATTAAAGAACTGAAATAAAACACCTTCCTGTGCTTCACTAATCCGTTTTTATCTCAAAAAGTGATGATATAGTTGATTTATCGAAGAAACATTTTCGTTGTAATAATATCAGCTGATTCATTTCGTGTTTTCACTCATACTCATGTTGACGTTGTTTATTCCTGTCAGAGAACGTTAGGGTGAAAACACGTAAGAACGTGCAGCTATCTGGGTGTCTTAATAGATTCGAAGAGGAAGAATATATGCTTATTTACATAAAGTATATATACGACAACACAATATTAAGAAAAAACACTCACGCAGTTTTTGTAAGCAGAACCAACTATTCGAATCGGTTAGCTGGAGCTCTGGGTGGAGCCCGTCATTTCATTCGTCCCGTGATGTCCTAGAGAGGCTCCCTATCAAATTTCGTTGTAATCAAACAGACGACATAAATTTTAGCACACTCAGCTGATCAATTTTCAACGTCCTCCGGTAAACATGAGAGATTTTAGTTCACTCAGATGCAGGGCCGCCACATCTCCAAGTCGGGCCCGGAACCAGATTCTGGCCACGGGCCTCCCCCCCCCCCCCCCCCCCTCCCCTTTTTTTTTCTTTTTTGCGAGCCACTTTTACTAGAGATGGCTATGATAATTGTTTTAAAAAAAAACTATTAAACCTTCTCTAACCAAACGAAAAATCATTTATACTTCCTGCAAAGGTTCAGTGTTCGAATAAGAACATTTGAGGGGCTGAACTCTTACTACTTCACTACGCTTTATTCAACATTTAATCAAAAGTAAAGTGTAACTTAAGAATTGAAAATTCAAATATTCATAGTAATTACCAACCAATTACAAAACCATAAAATGCCATAAATTACCTTGAAACGAAAATTCTATATCCAATCAGTCATAGGATTTTTATTTTAACTACTTTAAATACAATTGTTTGTGGATAGAGGGCGTATTCAAAGAAGTTCCAATTTACTCACTCCTCAATTGGACGATTGTGGCAGAAATTATGATTGACTAAATTTTATATAATCATTAATCAACACATACAATTAACTTTATTTTAATGTTATGGACGGATTAAAAAGGAAAGTCTCTGTATACAAGATGGCTGAAGGAATTAATTGAAACAATGATTAGGTATGTTTGAAAGAATGCATTTATTAATTTTGGAAAAAAAAAATAAAAATCTACAAAAATATAATTGTTTTATATTGTGTACAATATTTTATATTGCATGGTAGCGGTCGTGGTGATGCGGCGAGGGGGGGCGGGGCGTGGAGAGCAACCACAGAGTACAGTCTCCCACTCCCACGCGATGGATGTTCTTTGTGGTACCTACTGGTAAAGACAGTAAAGGGTAAAGAGAAATATTTTGGGCCATCGCAATCATCGCAACTGTTTAAGAGAAACAGTCTGGTGTAGTAAATCAAACATAATCTGATCAGGGCCCGTCAAGTGTAATATACTCTGTTTTATGTAGGCCTAAAAATTCTAAATAATTTATTTACTAAATAGGACCGGACCGGGTCCCCCCTGGGCCCGGGGCAACAGTACCCACTCCCCCCCTCCCCCCCCCCTCCCCCCATGTGGCGGCCCTGCTCAGATGATCAAGATAGCGCTCCTCACTTTGCTCGTCTCCTGTTGTCCCAAAGAGGCTCCCTATCAAATTTCGACGACCTACGATGAATAGGAGGGATTTGTGCACGATTTTGCTATCATTAGCATTTGCTATTGCTATCATTTATCATTTTTGCTATCATTATCATTTGCTATCATTAGATGTAAGTAGAGTATGATGCCATTTTCAAAATATCAGGAAGAACATTCTTAACTTAACATGCTCATAAGCTATCTAGATTTCGACACTTTTTTATGCCTTTTAACTTGTATACCTTTAGTGGCACTTTCTTTTGAGACCAAGGACGTGTTGCTATGAACCTCAAGACTCCCATAAAACAAGAAAAGTTTGCACGAATTTGCGAGTAACGCAGATATGGGTTTTTTCGCAAATGGTCTAGAAATCGCATTTACGCAAAAAAATCTTTTTTTTTTTTTTCGTCTTCAGGGCGTTCGGGAATTTTCCATGTACGAAAGAAAAAGTGTAGAGGAATAAATGATGCATCGAATGAGACCAGCGCCAGCCTCTCTAACTCTTTTCCTCGATTTATGGCAACGTTTCAAAGTTCTCGTGACCTACCTACCACTCACGAGGAAATCCTCAAACAAGTGAGTGGTAGATCACAAAAACTTTGAAAAATCGCTAAAAATCAAAGAAACGAGTTAGAGAGCTGGCGTTGGGATCATTCGATGCAAAATTTTTTCCTCTAAAACTTATTTTTAGTACAAAACAAATTTTGGTCAGTTTCAGTGGTCAATAAGTGAGAAAAAATTGTTAAAAAACCGATTTCTTGGGTCGAAGAAGCTATTTTAGGGATAGGCCAAGGGGTATATTCTGAATCAGCGCAAAATTTTCTATAAGAATTGCTCATTAAATAATTGTGTCCACCTGTAATCGATTTCTGACCCACTGTGCGACGGATCGACCCCGCGCACGACCGAACGCTGTTCACAAACACTGCTCGACACGGGTGTGTTTACACTGTTTGCGAACGGTGCGCGCTCACTGTAAATGGGCCTTAACATTTCAAAATAATTTGTCTAATCCCACCAGAACCATGGGCCGTAGGGCGGGAGGGGGGTCGAAGTAAGAATTAATGTGCGCTTTTTCCACTTCCCCGCTTCCCCTACCCTCCTAAACGGCCGTCGAAAATTCCGGAAAAATACCGGTTTCGTATGTTTTTGAACGAGGAAGACGACGGCGCGATCGGATCGCGAAAAAAGTATCGGGAAATCCGTCAAAAAAATGCGAGAGTACGGACCGTGTTTTCTCGAAAAGTCCGACGAAAAACTACGTTTTTCCCCATTAAAATATACCCCGTAAAGGTACGTTTTTCGGAACGGTTTTTGCGGGCGAAATACAGCTTTGATCCCGCCGAATCTGAATCCGAAATCGGATATCGAAAAAAGTGACGGAAAGTAGGTCAAATGCGAGCGGAAGCGAGCAAAGCGATTGAAATGATTGTGCCGTGGACGCGAGAAGACTCAAGGAAGACGTGAAGGGATTCGATCCCCTTCAGACTTTAAACCTACCCTAAGGGATCTATCATTTGCGAGCAGGTACACATAGGTACCTTGCGAGCGAAGCGAGAGCCATTTCAACAGAATAAATACGGACTTTTTCCTACACATATACAGCAATACCTTGCGAGCGAAGCGAGCAACATCCCCGAATAAGCTTTTCGTGGTTCCACGTAGTTTTATAAGATTTAATTTGTTTGTAAAAATTCCCAACTGAAAAAAACGTCTGCCAAGTTGGGTGGGCAGTATAACTTCCTCGAGCGAGCGAAGCGAGCAGCATCCCCTACAGAAGTTAAACCTACCCTTAGAGATCTACCGTTTGCGAGCGAAGCGAGCAACATCCCTTACACACGTTAAACCTACCCTTAGGGATCTACCGTTTGCGAGCAAAGCGAGCAACATTCCCTATATGCCACACTTTGCGAGCGAAGCGAGTAAATTCCCTACATGCCACACTTTGCGAGCGAAGCGAGCAATTTAATGGGGGTCCGGGCGGCTTGCCCCCCGGCTGAACGTGGAGGCGAGCGTAGCGAGCCGGAGCGGCTAGTAATATATATGGTCACGCAGCATGACTGAAAGTTTCTAGTTCCCAGTGTCTCAGAAAGAATAAAGTTTGAGACCCTTCTTTCACCCCAGAGAAGCCATGAAAATCAATTTTTCCGCCATCGAAGTCTATAAATCGATGTGGGCCCCCAAGAGTCCACTAGACGATGATGATAGAGGAAAAAAAGGGGCGCAAGATAACGGTGGCGTAAAGGCTCCCTTTCAACCTGCAGATAAATGTATTCCAGCCCGCAAATTCGATTTTCCAAAGAGGGAGGGGGGGTCGGGACGAGCCCCACCACCTTTCAAGTATTTTCAGAAAGGGCTGGGAATAACAAGGTAATTCGGTTAGTCGTGTAATAGCCTATTCTCCGTCACCCCCCGACTCCGGGAGCCTGGGACTCGCTAACAACTTTTCAATGCGGATTACCATGTTGACGATTCAATTAAGTTCCCGTTGTAGGTACCAGTTCCGGAGTCCCGTCTTCGGCCGACTATTACAACTATCCCGTTGATGTTTTCATTTCCCAAGGCCGACTCAACAACAACAACAAACACAACGGAAATATTGATGTCTCGTTTACTTGGCCGGGGGTAGGTGCGGAATAAGAGCCATTCAGCTAACACTATAAAAGTTGCAAATTTCTACACTATAGTTTATTATTACAGTAGTTGATAGACCTTAAGCACTGAATCAATGACCAACACACAAAATGATTAAATAGGTTCATTCAAAATGCCCAAAAAGCCACTTGTGAACTACTTTTAGCGAATTTTTGAAGAAAATTAAGCTATTGCTCTCGCCTCAAAATTTGTAGAATGTGATTTTTTGAAAAAATTGTATGCAGAGATCCGTTTTAGGCTATTCTGAATCATATTCTGGAGTTTAACTCATTTTTTTTATGTACGTATATATGTATATATGTATGTGTCATTCCAGACGATAACTGTCCGTAGAATTGTGCTAGAAACTTCAAACAAATTTTAAAATGTTAAGGACACAAAACGAAAGTTCAAGTTCGTTGGCCAGCATGATCGGATTACATCTTCGGGTTGAAATTTTCAAAAATGTAGTCAATAATTTCAAAATAGCCTGTTTTTTGCGATTTGTTGTGCGAAATAATTTTTTCAGCATACTGACATGTGGTATATTCGGAATCAGCGTAAAATTTCCTATAAGAATATGTATCAAGTTTTCAAAAATTTCAAAGTTGAAAAATCAGTCAAAAATAATGCCGTTCGCTAGTTGTAAAAATCGGTAATATTTGCATGAAACATTGTCCAAATTCAGATTGAACTACTCTTATGGAAGTATCCCTGTCTAAATCATAAACTCATAGCGACTGAAATGTCGAAGATTTCTTCAAAAATTCTCTCATGGGGGCATGCTGCACGACTGGACTTTTTTAATTAATTTAGACGTTCGCAGTGGCTTTTTTTTTTTTTCAATTTTTGGATTTCTAGTTAGTACTCGTATCCATGGTGGTCTATTTGGAACGCCCATCCAAACAGGAGAAAACAACCGGAGGATTTTCTACTTACAAATTAATTGTAAGTGGCTTGCTGCTATGTTAATCTCACGCATTCTTCCCAAAAAGACACTCTTGTCGTCTTCATGCAACTAATTAGGCCATTACAGTGCCCATTTGGATCGATTTATGGATTCATGGTGTCTGTTTCCAAGCGCTCTAGCGGTAATTTTCAAGTCTCGTAGAAGAAGATTGGAACCTCTAGAGGATTTTTTCGGCAGGAGGCTTACAAGTGTCTGGTAAGTAGAATGATGGTCGGTTGAACTCGCTCATAATGCCCAAATTAGCCACTACCAATCTACATTCAGGTCTCTTGGGCGTTCGAAGCAGCCTTCAGGATCGATTTCTGGCTTTGTGGTTATCATGGTGGTCTGTTCGTAGTGCTCTATAGGTCATTTTCAAGTCAAATGAAACCACCAGAGGATTTGTTAACTGAAGGCGACTTACAAGTGACTTATAAGTGTAGATTAACTTCGCACATACAGCCCAGAAAGACACTTGCTACCTACTTTCAATTCATTTGACCATTCGCAGTGTTCTGCCGGCCATTTTCAAGTCACATGAAAGTTTCATGAATCCACCAGAGGATTTTTAGCAGGGTTCATAAGTGACTGATATAAGGATTGTTGGGTAGGTTGACTTCGCCAATACTCCTCATAAAGCCACCTCCTATCAACATTCAAGTCATTTGGCCTTTCACAGTGTTCTAGATCGGGATATTTTCAAGTCACACGAATGTCGCTTGAAACCAACATAGGATTTTTCTGCGGGGGGGGGGGGGGCTTACTAGTATCTTCTAATCTTCTAAGTAAACTACTGGTCTGTTGAGCTCGCTCATACTGCCTGAATTAGCCACTAGCGATCTATTTTCAGGTCACTAGGATATCCGAAGCAGCCATTAGAATCGATTTTGTGGTATCCATGTTGGTGCGTTCGTAGTTTCCAACCGGTATTTTTCTAGTCACATGAAACCTGCCTGTAACCACCAGCGAATTTTTTTTTTTGACTAGTGACTTATAAGTTTATTGCTGGTAATGCTGGTATTGCTGATTCAATTCGCCCATACTGCCCACAAAGCCACTTGCTACCTATTTTCATGTCAATTGACCAGTTGCAGTACTTCGCCGTCATTCTCACGTCACATGAAGTTGCCTGAAACCACCATAGAATTTTTTGGTGAGGGACTTATAAGTTAATTGTATGAGGCTTGCTGGTCGGTTAAACTTACCGATCAACTTTCAAAACACTTGGGCGTTTGGAGTGGCTATTCGCGTCCATTCCTGGCTTTTTAGTTTCCATCGTGCTCTTTGCAAAGTGCTTCGAGTCATTTCCATGAACCATGGAAGCCGCCAGAAACCACCAATGGATTTTTTGACGGGAGATTTACAAGTGATTCGTAAGAGAATCGTTGGTTTGTTGAACTCGAGCAGACTGCCCAGAAAACCACTCGCGATATACTTTCAAGTCATTTGGCTGTTGGCAATTTTTTGGCTGTTGGCTGTTGTCCATTTGCATCGATTCCTGGCTTTATAGTATCCATGATGGTTCGTTTGCAGTGCCCTTCCGGTCAGTTTGAAGTTACGTGCAAATAGCCAGAAACCCCCACCTGATGGTGGTGGACTTTGTAACTACGCATTGAAACTACTTGCAAATGACTAGCGAGTCACCATAATGAGCTGTGAGAACAAACCTGATGCCATTCTCAATCATGTTTCTTTTCTAGATGACTGATTGACATACGATCTTAAACACGTGATATCATGACAGTTTAAACGAGGAAACCAAATAGGATCAACCCAATGAACCAAAGTTCGGTGAATACTCCTGTGCCCGACAGAGGGTTCTTGGCGGTCTCATTCGATTTATTAAATTCTAAAACTTCTGTCTGAAACAACCAGAAAAATTTAGATTAATAACAACATCATCATTGTAAGTTGTTCTTCGATTTTTGCGATCTCTACATACCTACCAAGATTGTTGTGCATTTATGTCATGTTGGTTTTTGAAATGATTTGGTGGTACTCTCCTTAAATCAGGATAGCAGAACCACTAAGAATTCCAAGAAAACACTTGCTTGATGCCCCCTGAAAATTTTTAATCCTTCTATATAATCAGTTTTTGAATCATTGGTTTTTTGAAATGTTAATCTCAAATTTAACCCCTTGGGGATGATTGCAAGTGATAGCAACATTCCAGGCTCATTTCCGGCCAACACACACGATTTTAGAGCAAATTTCCGTAAAATTTAGTCCAGTAATTTCGGAAAAAAGGAGCCAAATTTATTGAAAGATTTCCTTATTCAACTTTTGCAACCAACGTCTTTTGAAACGTAATTTTTTAGTGGAGCTAAAATGACGTTTCCATGGTCAATCCCGAAGGTTCTACATACATTGTACCAAATCTTCGTACATTTAAATGATAAGTTCTTCTTATTCTTCTTAAAAATTCTTTCCAGCTTTCCTTTCTGATATATTTAATTTAATTTTGAAAACAGCATTTACAAACTTCATATCGATGTCCGTTTTAGGGCAACCAGATTCAAACCCTGACTCCAGATTGAAACATCACAAAGTGTTGCAGTGCACTTGAAGCCCAGCTTAAACGCTACGTGGGGACACTCGAAATGAACAATGTCAAGTGGGATGCCGAAATTGAAGTTTTGTCAGCGAATCATAATATAAAAACGGTGTTAAGTACACGATGGGATGTTTATCGTACAAGACAAGGTGTAATGATTGAACGACAGACAAATTATAAACTGAAAAGTAGAGAAAGTGTGTATTTGATTTCAACTCATTTTGATGGCTGGCATAATCGGATTTTTTCCTTCATTTAGCGGAAATGATTAAACAGTTCATCAAATCTTAATGCTGCTGGGTTAGGAATGTCATCTGTAACTTCGAGAAGATCTTCACACTTCACTATGTTCTTCAATGATAGGGAGATCCTCAATACCCGATCAAAAAAAATTGTACAGGGTCACGCACCATCTGAATCTTTCAAGGGTCTCGGTCTAAATCTGTCGTTAAACCCAAAAATACCCACGAAATTAGCCTTTATTCGTGGCCGAAAAAATCTTTGGCGTCTTCCACGCTGAATGCTTCTTTCTTGCCTGTATTTTTCAGCAAAAGATAATTCCCACATATTGAACTCCGGAAAATTTCAACTCACAATGTTGGAAAATAACAAGTTTACGGGTGAACGGACGTAATTTTAAAATCGGTCATTTTTTACAACTGTAAAACAGTGACTTTTGGTTTATTATTTCCAATAATAAGCCTATGTGATCGTGTAGCAAAAAATTTGTATAACCCCCCCCCTCAAACTTTGTCACTTTACGTTTCAAGGTGCGTAGAATCCAAATTTGAAATGTCCGTCCGCCGTCCGGGCCATAAAAGGCCTTAGAATTGACTTTAAAAAACTGTTCTTTCGCACATAGACTCACTCCACTTGGGGTCTAGTTGGTCCTAACTTCTCGCCAGCTCGATCGCTCCACTCTCATGGGTGCTATGAGCCAAAAATAGGTGAAAAAGTTTTTTTTTTTTTTTGTAATATTTTAAGTTGTATAGAAATTGGAGATTTATGAGTGAAAAGAAAATGTTAGCTATTAATTTTATGAAAAAAAAAAAAAAAAGTATTCTAAATGATACTCTTCTATTCAAAAAGAGATTTTGGATTTTAGGCTATTTTTTTGCAATTTTATAGATTTTTTAAAACAAAATTTAATGAAGTTCAAGTTTTTAGCATAATTTCGTACATAAGTTTTTGAATGTTCTATTTCATAGTTGATAAACTTTATTTGACCAATCTTATGCTAAAAAATATCAATTTAACAATTCTTAGCCATTTTCAGTGATTTTGTCAGCACATTTTTTGAAATTTTGACCAATTAGATGATATCAATATACAGTATAGGTAACACTTGTTGGAAAGATGACTTGGTTATAAATTGTTATGTTTATCAACTATATTAAAAAGCGTAAAATTGTGAGATTCCGCTGCTGTAATGGATTGAACACATTTGTGAAATCCGAAGCTCCGAGTTCCGATACTAAATATACTGTAAGCGGCGTTTAATAATTATGGACCAGAGATCTACGTAGAAGGGCTGTCTAATACATAAATAATAAACCTTTGTGTAATAATTTGCAGCGTTTTGAAAATGATTGGGAAACACTTGTAACTTGTCCAAATTCGCCTGTACACTTGTTAATTTTCACAGTGCATTACAAGTCTACCATTATGAAACTCTTGCACACTCATTTTTACAACTCGTACATAAAATCGGCTTTATGAACTAGACCCCTGGTACATCCAGTGAAATCGTGATCTATCCGGTATTCTCACCCAAATCACTCCTATACAAACTATCTCATCTTACACGTTCATAATTTTACGTTGTGATAACCCAATCAAGGTGTTCTCTGCTGACAGGTTTTCTAAGTGGGAGTTGGGAAATGTTTAGTATTCTACTCATTTCCGGGTGGGAATTTTTCAGTTTATCAATATTTGCTGTTCCTAATCAAGTTTATCGGTATGTTAGCAACCGATGGCCTGGATAAACTTCGTTTTCTCTCGTGAAGCTTTGAAAAATTCCACTTTGGGAAAACCTCCGTTTCTAACGCATAGCATCAAAACTTACAGTTAGCTGCGAGTGTGAAAAAAAAGGGCTACGGTTTTTGTTTGCGCAGTTTGTTGATAAGCTCCTCTTTTTGCTGAGGGGAAAAAAATTGAACCTTTCTCGTGCTTAATTAAAAATCTTATGAGCGCAGAGACTGAGTGGTGGTGGTGGTGAGGTGGGAAGCAGGGAGGATGGAGTGGGGGTGAGGGAGGGACGGGAAATGAGAAAGGGTGTTCAGTAGGAGAGGGTTGTGAGCGTGTGTGGGTCGTGTCGAGGGTGCGGGAGTGTGTGCTGGGGGGGAAGGCGGCCATGTGCTAAGTAGAGAGTATCCTTTGGGTCCGAAGCTGCGTAGGGGCCCCGGCCTCGTTGGGTAGATCAATAAAATATCCCGGAGGCAAGAACTTCCCTCCAGCCATTCTCCTTTGGGGCGTCCATCTTCCTTTCGGGAGGCAACGCGGCGGCGGCGGAGAGGCGGGCGGCGGCGGCGTCGAGGGGTGGGAAGGGGGGGCTGCTCAGAAAATCTCCAACCCCCCGGCCGCCGTTATGGACGAATCCGTGATGATTGAGACGAAGATGATCCTGATGAGACCTGTCTTAACAGAAATTTCGTGTTCCACACTAAATGAAAATAGTCTGAATAATTAACCTGCGTAATAGTGTAACTAATCAATGATAAATTCGATATAGGTAACTAAAACTCAACATTCTTTAATTTGCTACAATAATAATACCCTTTTATTAGATTATAACAATATTTAACACTAAGTAAACAATCGAGATGAAGATGAGAGTAATGATTCCTAGAACCGGGGAACAAAAAGACAATGACAAAAGATGTCTCACTGAAGCCGTCTCAGTGTTCCCCGAAGGTCTTTCCCCAGACATATTGCATTTTCTTTTGAACGATAAGGGCTACTTGTACTGCTTGGATCACAAATAAAACGTTGATAATAGCCGAATCACTGTCAAAAAGTTTCAATTTTATAAAAGCAGTTAAATCCTACTTCATTCAGGTTCAAAAATGTTGAGAAAAAGACGATTTTCTTACCTTGACGCAGGGAGATGCCGCCAAGACACCGTTTGTTTCTCTGTTCCCCACTCTCCCATACCTACAATTATCAATGATAACACCCCAAGCAAATTTCGTGATTTTTGCTTATTTTTCGATAATAGGGACACCTTCGTAATCGAGCAAAAAATAAAAAAGTCCAGTCATGCAGCATGACCCCATGAGCGAATTTTTGAAGAAATCTTCGACATTTCAGTCGCCATTGATCGTGTTGAGAAATTTTAGTTTATGATTTTGATAGACAAACATGGAATCAAATTATTAACACATGCACAGAGTAAACTCATCAGTTGTGATTACATTTTTTTTTTTTTTTTTTTTTAAAGCACCTACTACCTACGTTTTAAACAGTATGGTTCTAAAATTGGTTATACAGGGATACTTCCATAAGAGTAGTTCAATCTGAATTTGGACAATGTTTCATGCAAATATTACCGATTTTTACAACTAGCGAACGGCATTATTTCGATTTTTGACTGATTTTTCAACTTTGAAATTTTTGAAAACTTGATACATATTCTTATAGGAAATTTTACGCTGATTCCGAATATACCACATGTTAGTATGCTGAAAAAATTATTTCGCACAACAAATCGCAAAAAACAGGCTATTTTGGAATGTTTGACTACATTTTTGAAAATTTCAACCCGAAGATGTAATCCGATCATGCTGGCCAACAAACTTGAACTTTCGTTTTGTTTCCTTAACATTTTAAAATTTGTTTGAAGTTTCCAGCAAAATTCTACGGACAGTTATCTTCTGGAATGACACATACATACATTTTTTTTTTTTTTTTTTTTTTTTTTTTTTTTTTTTTTTTTTTATACAAAACTTCCCTCAAAGGTGGAGGGGGCACACCATTAAATTGTAAAATAAACAAATAAAATAAGAAAGTGGGGAGGACGCCCAGGTTTACCCGACGCCGGCTCTAGGGATAAGGGAAGTTGCAGGACGAGGAGGAAGAATGGGATGAAAGGAAGTGCCCCTATAGAATGACCACCAGTTCAAGTAAGAACCCCTCAGGACGCGGGTGGTGATACCACGGAGTACTCCTGCAGAGATGCCCAACTCGAGTAACTCCGTGGCGCTTTTCCCGCACCACACCCCGCGCCATGACAAGGTCGCAGCCATGACCTTGATGTTATTAGGTGCCACTCCTTTTAGCTCAGATATCGCCTGTCGCAGATCATTTCTATCATATTTACTTTTCTTAGCCCGCCAGGTCTGCTCCATGTCCACGCTGCCACTGACAACCTGGACATCCAGGATAATGGCAGACCCATCGGGCTTGACAGCAACGATATCCGGCTTCTTGCCCCGGTCACTCGGCATGTGATATAGTCTCTCTCTCTCAACAGCCCAACCGCTGGATGACAGAGCGCCTGCTATCTGCTTGGCAACCGCATCATGACGGAGAATGCGGCCACCGTGAGTACGAGGACACTGCTGCACTACATGATACAGGTTCTCATTTTTACCCCGACAGGCACGGCAAAGGGTATCCACTGTCCCGCGACTACTCCTCGAACACCTCACCGAGGTGGCCAATGTGGCCACCCGGACGGCATGAAAATGGCGGTAGTCGCGGGCCCCAATGCCCTCTGAAGCCCATTCCACCCACTGGGAAGAAATGGGGGATTCAGAGCACTGTCGGAGTTCTTTACCATCTACTGACTCATGCAGTGCAGCAGCGAACTCAGCAGATGAGCTGGGTTTGGGAGCAGTTGGTGTTGCTCGGTCGCACCACAACAACTGCTGCTTGACAAAGTCAAGGTCAGCAGCAGTGCGAGCGACCTCCCAGCTCGAGCCCCTAAGGGCGAGCAGGCGCTGGCGGCGTAAAGATGGTATGCTAGCTGAGAGAGAGACAATACCGAGCCCACCGGCCTTGACCGGTGCATGGACATAGGCACTTGGGACACCAGGTGGAAAGCCTAGCCAAGAGCGCACAGCAGAGCGAACTTCACGATCTAACTCTAGCAGCCTCCCCGCAGTAAGCCTACCAAAGACTAGCCCATAGGTCAGCTTTGGCAGTAAGTACGTGCGAAGGAGGCGCAGCTTCTGCTGTGGCTTCAATGGAGCCTTGGTGATACGAGCTAGTGCCCCACCAAGGTCCACACGGCTTGCGGCAATGGTGGCCACACCCATGAAGTCAACTCCAAGGTACCGCCAAACCTCCAGCACGGATCGAGTGGGGATGGGTGACTGTCCTATGACAAAACACTCCTCATCCACCACCTTCACCTGATGCTGGCGACCCGACGGGACCAAGGAGACTGACCCACACTTATCTGGGTTAACCACCAAACCACACCTGGCTAGCTGCTCAGCAAAGGCATTGAGGGCGACCTGCAAGCCCTCACGGGTTTCGGCGAGTAGGATTACATCATCGGCAAAAGCCAGTGCACCTACTCGCACCCCAGGGGCGAGATCAAACCCTATTTCAGCTGGCAGCTTACCCAAGGCCGTGTCCACGACCAGGTTAAAGAGGAGTGGCGACAGAGGATCCCCCTGGCGTACCCCGCGCCCAATGACAACATCCCCTGACATCTCACCTCGTGCCTCGAGGACCGTCACGCCTTCGTGGTACAGACGAGCTACATACTCAATTAAACGAGCAGGTGCCCCGACACCACGAAGACAATCGGTCAGGGCAAAATGGCTAACGGTGTCAAAGGCCTTAGCGACGTCCAGAGCGGCAAGATGGAGTTGCCGTTTCTTAATACGGGCCAGCGAAATGACAGTTTGGAGAACTGTAAGGTTCTCCGCTGTGCCATCCGCTGGCCGAAATGCTCTCTGGACGTCACCTATGACACCAGCAGCTTGGAGGCGAGATGCCAGAATCTTTTGGAAATGGCGGAAGACTACAGACGATATAGATATCGGGCGGTAGCCTCCAGGCCCACTTAATCCTTTTTTTGGGATGAAAATTGTCCGGGCGCGGGGTCAACGCTTTCGGGGGTCTTCCCGATAGAAGCAGTAAGTTGAGGATGAGCAGCTTAACTGTTTTTGGTGTCTTGTTCCAGCGTCGGGCAGAAACACCATCAGGTCCAGCAGAAGTGGAGTTCTTGACACGGCACTTATGTGCCTCGTCATTAAGCACCGGCGTGCACATTATGCTGCGCAAGGAATCCCTGGTGGAAGCTGGGGGTACCACCGGCTCACCAGGGTTGTGGCTGGGAGCACATATATACATATATACATACATACATACATACATACATAAAAAAATGCGTTAAACTTCAGAATATGATTCAGAACAGCCTGAAACGGATTTCTGCATAAAATTGTTTCAAAAATTCACATTCTACAAATTTTGAGGCGAGAGCAATAGCTTAATTTTCTTCAAAAATTCGCTAAAATAAAAAAAATAAAAATAAATAAATAATAATAATAATAAAATAAATGAAAAAATAGATAGATAAAATACTAATAATAATTATACTATTGGGTTATTTCTGCAGATATTCATAGCATAATACGTCAAAGTGATCGACGAAACGAGTTAGAGAAATGATTTACCTTAATTTTCCGTAGAGATGAGTCGATACCAAAATTTATCGATTACCGATACCGATACCTAAAAAATCGATTCCCGATTCTCGATACCGATACCATCGGCGCATAATACCTAACTTACTTGTAGGTGAAAAACAAAAATTCCTCTTGAACTAGTAATATATTACTAAGAACTACTGCTTATTAGAGGTGTGCGAAGTTGTTACGTTTCGGTCGCGGCTGGAACGGCTACACGACGAGCGTACGACGGTTACACAAAGTTGTTACGTTCCGCAAGTTGTTACTGCACATCTATCGATAGCCTCTCGCAATGAATACTGGCACCAATAGCTTACCGTTCCGTCGTAGATGAAGTTATTAGTCTAATTAGCTAATATATTTTCCATCTCTATTTATTGTCATTAGGAGTTCTTGTTCCAATGAAGCTTTAATGCTTTAGTTACTTATTAAAATTAAATAAATTTTAAAGATTAATTCTTATTACAAATTCTAAATTTCAGATTTATATTTTCATTCAAGACTTTATTTAATTTGATTTGTGGAAATACAAAATTTGATATTTTTTTGTTATCTATCAAGTATCAATTAATAGGCAACTTTTATTGCCTAGGATTGATTTCTTTCTGAATAAAACAAGTTAAGTAGACTGACTTGGTTTTTTAGTTTTTCGTCGGTAACTGTAAGGTATTTCCAAATAAGACTGGCTCTAGGCTTTTATACTTGGAAAACATAGCTTTGTCTAATGCTTCTGTTGTCACAAACAAAATAACACAAGCCTACTTGTAAACAAAGTTATAATTGTAAGTTGTGTTTTGGACAATTCATGTTTCGCAACTGCTAACTTCACACAACGGTTGCACAGTACAACCATCTTCATTGTTAGATGGTTGCAATAGTACCTTAGTGTAATAAAACGCCCATCACCGGGCGGTATCGGTATCGGCTTTAGGCGATCGATTCTCGATACCGATACCAATGCCTAAGAATCGGTGGTATCGAGAATCGGTATCGGGAATCGACTCATCCCTAATTTTCGGGATTGATTACGGTACCTAAATAGCAGAAATTTTTATGTTGAATAAATCTCGAGAGTGATACAAATTCAAGGTGAAGCAGCAAACAGAGTGAATTCTTAAAAGCAGGGAACCCCAGTTCTACAAACATATGTGGAGGACGGGAGAAACAATGTAATCAATCAGTGGTGACATGTGACTGGAGTGCCTCATTTCCTTAGAATTTACGATATCATTTGAATCCAAGAGTCCTATTTGGGTGAACTGAAGATAGCTTCGATAGTCTTGCGGTCTTCTTTGGTAACCCGGATTCACACAATCACCAATAGGTAGATTGGGCATGTGCGTAGTTAATGCTTAAGAACCAGATTATGAATATTAATTAAGGTGGTTTGGTAATGAGAGGTGGAGTGGTCACCCTTCTAACAAATAATAAAATTAATAAACATAGCTAAGGAATGCATGAAATACAGAGATGTCCCCATGTCTAGTTTGTATATGAGTTTATAATGAATTAATATTTTATATAATGAAACTTTGTTCCGAGCAAGAAAAAGACCTAATGATGTGATAAAAAGTTGAAAGTCTTCATCGAGCACCCAATCAACGACAAAAAGCAAGGAAGCTCACAAGGTTAGTTTCGAATGGAAGGCTAAGAGACGCCACCAGATTGGTGACCAACCGCGAAGGGGGGGAGACAACTCCAACTAGAAATAATTTTGAATGAGAGAACAGTAGGTACTACAAAAATATGAAAGGAAAAACATCCAGAGGAAGAACCTAAAAAAATATAAAATAAGAATAAAAAAAGTCCAGTGATGCAGCATGAGCGAATTTTTGAAGAAATCGTCGACATTTCAGTCGGTATTTCTTCCTGGATGTTGTTCATTCAAATATTTACATTAGGGTAAAACAGTTGACGGTTCACATTAAAACACGAGATCGGAGGACAAATTTCACAGAGTAAACTCATCATAGAATTTTTAACAAAAGTCACAAGCGTGGGATTGGTTATACAGGGATACTTCCATAAGAGTAGTTCAATCTGAATTTGGACAATGTTTCATGCAAATATTACCGATTTTTAAACTAGCAAATGGCATTAATTCGATTTTTGACTGATCAACTTTGAAATTTTTGAAAACTTGGATACATATTCTTATAGGAAATGTTACGCTGATTCCGAATATACCCATGATAGTGCTCTTGAAAAAAGTATTTCGCACAACAAATCGCAAAAAAACAGGCTATTTTGAATTTTTGAACATTTTTGAAAATTTCAACCCGAAGATGTAATCCGATCATGCTGGCCAACGAACTTGTACTTTCGTATTGTGTCCTTAACCGTTTGAAGTTTCTAGCACAATTCTACGGACAGTTATCGTCATCACGGAATGGCTTACACATACATACATACATTAAAAAATGCGTTAAACTTCAGAATATGATTCAGAATAGCCTGAAACGGATTTCTGCATAAAATTTTTTCAAAAATTCACATTCTACAAATTTTGAGGCGAGAGCAATAGCTTAATTTTCTTAAAAATAAACACAGTGTTGAGTAATGCATGCATGACAAGGAACTCCTTTTCTGGTTTATAGGTACATGATTTTACGTATAATGAATGGATATTCTAAATCCTAAGGAGAGTTATCGTCTGGAATGACACACACACACACACACGTACACACACACACACACACACACACACACACACACACATACAGACACACACACACACAATAAAATTACATGATACCTGCTTTTTAGTTAGTAAAAAAGGAACGAAAAAAACCATGGTTGGGAGCTAAAAAATGCATTAATTTGGCGCGCACTGGTGATGTGGCCGCCAGCAAACAGGCATATAAAAGTCTCAATACGAGAGAGAAAAGCAAAATAAAAAGGCTCTTTAAAAATAAAAAGTAAAAAATAAAAGGCTCTTTTGGCCAATTTGTGTGCGTTCCGTGCTTGCTGGGGCTGGGAACAAAAATACAAACCTTCTTTACTAACTAAAAAGCAGGCATCAAGTAATTTTACTGTGTTTGTGCGTTTCCAAGTGAAAAAAGCTACTCATTTCCCCCCTTTGCCGCTAAAAACAACCATATCTCAGTTATTTTCGTGCGTTTTTATGCACCAAAAAAAAAAAAAAAAAAAAAACAGCTCCAGGATAATGACGTAAATTTTAATAAGCGTTCGAATGTATGTTTGTTTATACTACTGGTACAGGTAATTTGTAGCGTTGAAGGGGGCGTGGAACAACTGTAGATCTGGAATGAACTGAGGAATGGCGAAGCGGATCATAGATAGGAGTTCGGGACTTCGATATTGGAGAGGATACCCAATAGATCAGGAAATGTTGTGTCATGGCCTGTAAGAGAATCTTCTCTGAAGCCAACATCTAATTATAAATTTGTGGTGGGACGCCTCAGGAGTTCATCATCTCGCTTTCAAGAAAGAAATTTACTTTATCCTCTGATAATGTCATCAAGGAATAATTAGATGAAGATATAATTGAGCTTGCTCCAGAACTTCCAGCTACTGATGCTATTGTACATATCATCCACATCATACCACACAAACACAAGTTCATACAACGTTAGAAGCATCTGTACGGACTAGGAAAGGGGATGAAATATTGGATGAATGCCTATTTTGAGGCAGGTTTATACAAAATTCAGTAAGAGTCCTTTCCTTCTGGTTAAAATCTCTTTTAGTTCCGATAAATGAAGACAATCAATTAATTCATCGAATCCGACGAGTAGCATTGGGTTCAATAGCAAATACGTTAATACTATTAATTGTAGCAGCTTTATGTTATCTCATGCAGTTTGATTTATTGGTGGCAAAATTACTTTCCAATGCATATAATGTGGTGGAAATGTATCTAATCGGAATATTGGGAAATCATTTAATTGAATTTTCACATCTTACCCAATCTGCTTGCTGTGATAGGATATATATTCTCAATTTACCACCTCTTTTCGACGTTGAATTAGAAATCGATCATTTAGACGTTCTTTCGCCAACTCATTCATTGTATCTGCAACCGCTCCGACTAATACCAGGGATAAATTATTTTAGTAATGTATTTCAATTAGTTGGTCCGAACCCATGGTTGTTTGGTTTAAATCAGTCAATCGTGATTCAAATCAAAACCGTAAAAAATTAAAACCAGAACAAATGCAAAGGGGATTAATCATGTGTTGGAATTTCACACTTTTAGATTCAAATTTTGATTCGGCGTAGTTTAAAACCCCCAAGGACCTATTTTTAGCTGAAAATACCGTTTAGTTTGGACAATAAACAGGTAGGAAGATCACGCGTGACGTAGTAGTGCTAGGGAGCTGTCCCCAGGCGGGTGTATTTGTTTGAATGTTTAAAGCGAAAAGTTGTACTTTTGTAAAGTATGAGCTACGAGTTAATTAAATGATGAAATGATGGAAAGATATTGTTCCACACGAATACTGTAGATATGTACAAAAGGTTCGGTAATGTCTCTCTCTCAGCCAGCACCCCATCTTTACGCCGCTAGCGCCTGCTTGTCCTTAGGGGCTCGAGCTGGGAGGTCGCCCGCACTGCTGCTGACCTTGACAGGCAGCAGTTGTTGTGGTGTGACCGAGCAACACCAACTGCTCCCAAACCCAGCTCACCTGCTGAGTTTGCTGCTGCTCTGCATGAAACAGTAGATGGTAAAGAACTCCGACAGTGCTCTGAATCCCCCTTTTCTTCCCAGTGGGTAGATTGGGAGTCACAGGGCATTGGGTCCCAAGACCATCGCTAATTTCACGCAATGGGTGGTCAGGGGTGTTGCCGTCAAGCCCGATGGGTCTGCTATAATCCTGGATGTCCTGGTTGCCAGTGGCTGCGTGGATATGGAGTAGACCTGGCGGGCTAAGATAAACAAGTATGACAGAAATTACCAGCGGCAAGCGATTTCCGAGCAGAAAGGAGTGGTCCAAATAACATCAAGTTCATGGCCACGAGCGGGGAGTTTGGTGCAGGAACATTGCCACGGAGTTACTCAAATTGGACATCTCGGCGGGAGCGTGGGGTACTCGCGTACTGAGGGTTTCTTATTTAAACTGGTGGTCGTTTTATAGGGGCAGTTACTTTCACCTCACTCTCCCTCCTCCTCCTTCAGCTCCCTTGATCCCAAGTGCCGGCGTTGGGTAAACCTGGGCGTCCTACTCACTTCCTACCATTTAGTAATCTAATGGTGTGCCCCCTCTACCTTTTAGGTTAGGTTTTCCAAAAAAAACAACACTGTACGATGATAACTCACCTTAGGAATAGGTAAGCATTCCGTTCTTGCGCCGAAAATTCAAACTGTCCAAATGAAAGAAAATTTTTCAACTTTTGAAAAATGTGCTAAAAATGACAAAAAATGGCTAAAAATACTGAAAATCATTAAATTTTTTTTATTTAGCATAATATTACTCCACAAATTTTATTGACGATGAACTAGAACATTTAAAAATATATGCAAACAATTATGCTGAAAAATCTGCTTAAATTTCATTAATATTTTAATGTTCCAGTCTCCGTCAATGGCGGTTCGAAAACCCAGTCATCGCCTCACAGCTGATTTCGAGAAAAACGTATTTTAAACTTTACGCTCTAATGAAAACTCTATTTTTGTGATCAATGAACAAAAGGGAACAACAAACCGATTTGCGTCATAATTTGTAGCGTTTTTCACTGATTCAACATTTACATCCTGGAAAAAAATGCGATGAAATGAATTAATACAAAAAGATCATTTTCAATATTATACACTCTGAATCAACCTGGGGGTATTTTCAAGTTGTTTAAATAAGTTGATGGGATTGGAGTCAAACGCTGTGTATTCAATATACATATAGGTAGTAGATGAATCTGGGGAAGTTACTGGAATGATTTCATTCCATATATTAATTATTTGCTTTTCTCTCTTCTGTTAGTTAGTCAACGAAATTAAATAGGAAAATTCTTTCTCTTTCACATTGATTCTTTTGACATACCTAGTTTTCAAAGTCATGATATCCCTATTATATGAAGTCAGAGAGGGATGGATGGGTTGATTACACTTTAGATGGTTGTCCAATTGATTCGGTGGAGCAACATTAATTATAAATAAATGGAATCTTTATATGTTATTTGAAATAGAAGCAAATCACTGTGCAATCAATTTAATAATAATAATTTAATTTATTGCCATAGAAAAAAAACACTCACAAAGTAGATTAAGGCAAAGCGTTAACTATTTCTAATAAAAGTTTGCCCAAAAGAGAAATCCGTCGGCCAAGTTGGATGGTCTGTAAAGCTTCCTCACATATTGTGACATTGATATAATATGTAATTATTTAAAGATCAAAGTACGATTCGAAATGTTTGATAAGTCAACATTATAAGAAATTAACGTTAACGCATATTAATCCAACGTCAATGAAATTTATAGGTTAACGTCTAGGTGCTAAACGGCACAATCCTTGAAAATTCCATAAAGATCGGTCCATTAGTCTCGGAGTTTTGTCTTTGTCGATCAATTTTAGTCTTGCGCATGCGCTATTGTGATTACTCCACCAGTCACGATATAATTCACAGGGTTTCCTGGAGTCACCCCTTGATTGAACAAAATTGGATCAGATGATGAGAAATCAACGTTATGAGAAATTCACGTTTGCGCATGCGCACAGGCTACTGTTGATTTGACGGCATTGAAAATTATAGGGGACCGTCTGAGAGCTAACACGCACAATCTCTGAGAATTTCATCGGAATCGTACTGAAAGTTGGTATGTTTTAGGTCGTGATAAGGATTTACCACAGGCAGACTGACAGACAGACACGGGACCAAAATTAATCAGCAAGCTCAGAAACGCACTGAGCAAGCGGAAATTTTGATTTTGGAGGTAAGAAATTTTTCGACTTCAATCACGAACTCAAAGCACTCAAAGCACGAAGGGAAATTCTGTAGTATAAAATTCACTATCGGTAAGAAATTATTTTAAATTTTTCTTGAAAAGCGATGCGGTCATTGACAATTTGAACAATTTAATCTCGGAGGTGCAGGATCTAATCATTATACAATGTAACAGATTGATATTCGATGCGATTGATATTCAGATGGATATTACCAGATTTAATTTAGAACGGACCATACGATATTTTGACAGGAGAAATATTGGTTCGATTACAACACACAAATTTGGACAGCCACCAAAATCAGGAAATTGATATTTTCGATAATCCTTTTCAAGGATTTTTAATAATAGTATCGAGAATATAACAGGTAGAAATTTGAAAGTGGTAGCTCAAAAATCAACTACGAAATCCTATCCCAAAATTTTTAGTATTACGATTTTTCAATTTTTTTCTAATGATCCAAATCAAACCAAATTTCAATAGACCCATCCTGAAAATGTGAAACAAAAACGGTAAACATTTGGATTCGTTTGTAGAATAATTACAGTTTTGGAATGGGGTGGAAGTGAAGGAGGGCCAAATTCGGAGTGGCAGTGTTGGTCATAATCTTAAATCGTCGAATACTAATACGATTGTAATCCCGATGAATAATCGTTGATTCTGAGTCAGCTGCGATTATATTCGTATTCGTGTAATCGTATTCGTCTGCCGGCGATTACACGAATATAACCCATAACATCGATCTTTCCTGTCGATTCCATTGAAAGGGTCCAACACAAATTCTTGAAGCTGGCGTGTACAAAGTGCAATAGCATCGATGGTTTTTCCGACCTGGATATGAGAAAAGTCTTAGGGCTTGACTCACTGGAGCAAAGGAGGATGCAATGCGATATCGTCACGCTCCTTAAGATTTTGAGAGGAGACTATGACTCGCCGCACCTGTTGGCGAGAATTAACATCAGGGTTCCATGAAGGCCAGCAAGTAATCTATTCCCCTTCCATTCCACGTTTCATCGAACCAACTATGGATTAAACTCTTCAATCGTTCGGATGCAGGATATGGTTAACTCCCTCGGATCTTTGATCGACTTGTGGAGTCATGGCAGTTATTAAGCGAAAGTTGAGATTCTATTTTGGCAATTTTCCTGCCCCACGGTGACGTAATTTAGTCCAATTTACTGAAATTTACTGAAATTTTCCTTCTATAATGTGATTTGTCTCTGCCGCTTACCAATGATAGGCCAAATGAAATGTTTTTTGTTTTTGTTTTTGTATCTGTGTTGTTTCCACTTCTACATCACCTGACTGGCTGAATTTGTAATTATGTTTGTTGTGTAAAAGGGATATTAATCCCGTTAATAAATAAATAAGCAATGAGTCACGGTCATCAATTTCAATAGGGCGTCCCTCCTATAATATGCGAAGCCTTGCTAATATTACCTGGCTTCAGAGGGACGTTCTTTAAGCGAATTCAACGATTGGAGCCCAGCCTATTTGTCTCAAATCTATTCTAATAGGACGTCCCTCTGAAGCTAGGTAATATTAGCAAGGCTTCGCATATTATAGGAGGGACGCCCTATTGAAATTGATGACCTTGACGCATTTTTGGTTTATTATTTGCAATAATAAGCCTATGTGATCGTATAGCAAAACATTTTTATAACCCCCCTCAAACTTTGTCACTATACGTTTCAAGGTGCGTAGAATCCAAATTTGAAATGTCCGTCCGCCATCCGCCGTTCGCCGTCCGGGCCATAAAAGGCCTGAGAATTTACTTAAAAAACCCTTTTTTCGCACATAGACTCCATTTGGTGTCTAGTTGGTCCTAACGTTTAACCATCCCGATCGCTTTACTCGAATAGATGCTATGGGCCAAAAACGGGCGAAAAAGTGTCTTTTTCAAGACTTTGAGTGTTAGACGTGTTAGACGCACGCCTGGCACGCTTGGCAGGGGGTCACGGTGGGTGGTGAGGGCGGTGAGGGGGGGTGGAGTGAGAGGAGGCGCCACGGCACCATGAGGTGGGTACAGCGTTCCTTTGAGGCATGAATATATGTTTTTTTCTAGGACATATTTGTGTGTTAATACCAATGATTTTCCTACGCATATTTAATAACATATCCTCTCGACTTTTCGTACGTACTTAGATAATGATATTATTAAGGCAATAATTATTTGAATAGATAGGAGCTCAAATCGAGAAATATAAACATACGTACATAATTATAGAAGTATAGGTTGTGGCAACTCGAAATAGGACACGCCGAGGAGTCTGGATGGCAAGCCAACTAAAACTACGATCATATTCAATTGAAAAAATTATAAACCTTTGTGAAATAATTTGCAGCGTTTTATGGGTTGTATTCGTGTAATCGCCGACAGACGAATACGATTACACGAATATGATCAGACAAATTCGAATATAATCGTAGTTGACTCAGAATAAACGAATAATTATCGCGATTAAAATCGTATTCGTATTCGACGATAAGATTATGCCCAACACTGCCGGGGGAGGGCAGAGTCCTCTTAAAAGTCCAGGGGGGTGTATCCATTCACAACGCCTGGGCAGTTGTGAACTGCAGTCTACAAGTCATGCAATAAGATGAGTGTATTCGATTGAGCAAGATGTCCAATGAAATAGCTTTACTTCTAAAGGTATGAGTAGTGAAGCCTCATCCTCAAAGACATTGTGTAGTTACCCAAATTATTTTTATCGAGGAGAGCAGAAGGGGTGTTCGCAAAACTGTACTCACAACTCGTGGATGATGATGAAATTCATCCAGTATTAACACAGAATGTGTTTTTACGGAGGGTTATTTGGTTTGAAGGTGTCCGTCCGATAAGATCCCCCCGAACCCACCGCTCTGTCGTGTCTATGCACGGCCAAACGGTTGAGTGGGGGGAGTCTACGAGATCTACGGGATCTTCTTGTGATTTTCCGAAAGGGGGCATAAGCGAATTTAAAATTTTCTAATCCCACCCGAACCATGGGCCGTAGGGCGGGAGGGGGGTCGAAGTAACGGTTAATGTGCACTTTTAGGACTTCCCCACTTCCTGTACCCCTCTAAACAGCCGTTGAAAATTCCGGAAAAATACCGGTTTAGTTGGTTTTTCTACGAGGAAGACGAAATGCGTCAAAAAATGCATGAGTACGGACCCGTTTTTTCGAAAAGTCCCACGAAAAACTTGTTTTTTTCTGACTAAAATATACCCCATAAAGGTACGTTTTTCGGAACGGCTTTCGCGGGCGAAATAAAGGTTCGATCCCGACGAATCTGAATCCGAAATCGGATATCGAAAAAAGTGACGGGAAGTTGGTCAAAATGCGAGGGGAAGCGAGGCGAAGCGATTAAAGTGACGTGGAGGCGAGCGAAGCGAGCCGGAGCGGCTAGTATGTTGATAATGGTGAGTGGAAACGCTGCTCAAGTTGTTCTCTACGGACTGGGCAATCAGTACCTAGTCACGTAGCCCTGCGACCCATCATTCGCGCGAGTGTGTGTATGAATGAAAATGTATAATATAATATAATATTCATATAATGTAATACATAGTGGCAAACATTATTATAAATATTATAAATAAGCCGGTAGGTAAGAAAGACCAGTACGTACTGCTCCCATTTCATTGACAGTTAGTATTCAAACGATAGTTGGATTGCTTGTAATCTTTATGATTATTTGACTAATTCATCAGGAAGTGGGTGTTTTAATTACACAATTGTCTCCTGGCCAGAGGGTTTTCCTAACCATCCCTACCCTTCCTTGGAGGGGATGAGCAGTCGGTCACGTTTGCCCAAAGTAATGGCTTAAATGGAAAATCATCGAAGGAAGAAGGGAGATTTCGTTACTGAGAAGTATAATGCGTTGCAGTATGTGGACATTGAGTTGTGAAACATAGGTCCATGCCTAACATGCTTAACGACTTTTTTAACTTACTGCTCCCATTTTATTGAAAATTAGTTAACAGACGATAGTTAGATTGTTTAACGACTTACTTGAGCCTCCATGCTTCTATTCGTCTTTGGAACTCATAAGTTCACACCACAATTGGTCACAGGGTTGCCACCTTATGAAACGTTAGTATCCCCGGGAAGGGTCTACGTCACGTAGGTCTACAATCCAAGGCGCTGGATTCCAAGTACGCGGAATGAACTTCGGCCGAACTTACCAGAATGCCACCAGCCCTCCGGGGAATCCCCGAATTACACATTCTGTGTTTCATTGGTTTGATTATTGATCCTAACATTAACGATCCGGGGGTCTTGGGGTGTCCTCCAGATTTCATTTTACAATAAATGTACCATCATGAACACAAACCACTGGCGGCTAGACACCCCCAACGGCAACGTTTTTTTCGTATGTCGCATTGAGATTTTTGTAATCTGCTGACTCTGACTTAAGACGACATATTGAAGACGGATACTAACTGTAGAATAGCAGTAACTCTAGCAGGAAACCTTGTTGTATATTTGAGGCAAGAAAATTATGATGATTCAAAATACTTATACTTCATTCTACTCTCAACGAAGGGTGAGGCAGAGGGTTGACGTAGGGCCCGCACTCCCTCCCCAATCACTCTCACCGCAATAAAATACCAAGTGACAATTTCACTTTTTATAACTCAATTCAGAGCCACTTCCCATCCCCCAATTATTGGCCAGGAAACGGTTCATCTAACCCATCAACATTTCAATTTTTCTTCCCCACTCCAGTGCCCAACTCAGGATGGGGTTGCGGTCCCAAAGCCACACGCACCGAACGTCAACAATAAGTGGATTATTTGAGGCCAAGCCAATTTAGTATTACATAAATATTAATTGCTTCATTACGTATGATGCTATTCTGGTTCTTTGTATTTTTCAACTATAATGATTTGTAACTGACCACGAAAAAAAATTGTTAACTCCTCTACCCTCAAACTTTGTTGATTTACTTTTCAATGTGTGATTATGCCGAAAAACCTAATTCAAACTATTCGTGCACCTGGTGTCTTACACGCTGACGCCGCGCCACAGATGTAAAACTATACTAAGTTTTAGTACTATTTTGATTGTATGTTAAGGGATTGTCTTGGACAATTCTTGATAAATTCCATTGCCGTCAAGCCAATAGTAGTCTGTGCGCATGCGCAAACTTGAATTTTCTATAACGTCGATTTCTCACGATCAATTTGTTTGATTTCGTTTAAACTCGGAAGGTACTTGGATATATGTTTCAGGATGATGCGCTATGAATTCCACCACGAATGGTCAAGTAATAATAAATTGTTGCGCTTGCGAAATTCCAAAATCGGTTTACACAAGTAACACTCCTTTACTAATGGACCTGTTACTGATGAAATCTTCTAGAGTTGTACGGGTTAGTTCCTAGATTGTTTTTTATCAATTTCATCGACATTCGATTGATGGTAGCGAATGCGTAAATGTGATTTTCCTATAACGTCGATTTCTTATGATTTATCAGTCCGATTTCATTCAAACTCGGGGGGGGGGGGGGGGGGGGGGGGGGGGGGGGGTGGTAAAAAGTTTTACAAAGTCTATAAAAGGTCTTGCAATGTCTTTTTTAGCATTATATGTCAAGTTTTTAATGTAGTTGTGGTTTTCTATGTAGTTTTCATATTTATGAAAGCATTGTTGTATTAATTAATTCGTTGTTCAATTGTACTCAAATTTAAATCACTATCCATGCAACTCGATTCTTTTTAAACCCTAAAATTAGTTTGTCTTCTTTAGAAATCTTCAAGTTTAGCTCTGTAGTAATTCCTGTATGATGAATTGTCTTATCAACGATAGAATTTAATATTCCTAATTTTTTCCAGGGAAACCCTCTTCTTCAATCTCAATTAAATGTATCTCTCGCACTTTCTTCCAAACGGCATTACACGTCTTCTAATATTTTTTGTGTTTGACCATGATCAGAGAAACTTTTAGCACCAATTCAGCCCATGCCTTTCAATCTGCACGTCACCATTGCGCCAACATTTTGCCATTTTCTGTAGTCGCGACTGTACTGCAGATAAATTCGTGTACATTTATTTATGATTTTTATGTATATTTATATACGACTCTATGTATTGCAATAGTACTTTTGACTTCTTGGTCCCTATTCCCGAAAACAATAATTTCACTTCGTCCAGTGCAGTGGAACTATGCTTGGCCCCATAACCTAATGTGAATAGGATCGATATCGATAACTGCAAAGGTGTAGACCAAATCACTCCCGATAAAGTTGTGGAAACTCATTTAATTAAAAAATGGAAGTAAAAGAAGAACGTGGTCCGATTCCACGAAAATAAAGAGTTATAATTTTATATAGATTTCGACAGATAAGTCATAATCAGTAACAAACTATAACTCCAGAGTTATAGTTTGTTACTGATGATGACCTGACCGTCGCAATCTATATAACATTATAACTCTTTATTTTCGTCGAATTAAATTACGTTCTTCA
Source organism: Adelphocoris suturalis (assembly GCA_030762985.1). NCBI lineage: Eukaryota > Metazoa > Arthropoda > Insecta > Hemiptera > Miridae > Adelphocoris > Adelphocoris suturalis. The sequence continues at coordinate 19,657,037 of CM061051.1, forward strand.
AAGGTGTGACGTCTTACGAATAATGAAAATATTCATGTTTAACTTCATATTTGTTGTCAACGTCAACGATAATGTAAATTATCTGCTCCAGAGTCGACGCCCAAATTCCACTCCCAAGTTACAAAAATACGTAATATTCCGTTTACAAAGTTGTAATAGTGGTTATGGTGGTTTGGTACCTTCTGATTATTCACTCTGATTCTTTTAATTTATGGTCTAACGATTTATTACCCTCTAATTCACTCACCTCAAGGATGGATGGATAAGGGGGATGTTCAGTTATTTAATGCATGATTCATAACGCTGATTTTTAGCTAGACAAAATGTTAACTAGGACCTTTCTCTAGGATAGAGAGAGAGAATAGGTAGAGTACATTGCTCTTCCTATTCCAATATTGATTCCACCTCCGTGAGCAGAAGATTGATGTTTATAATGACGAGATGATGAACCCTTCCGATTGGATTTCCCGCGGAAAAACTTTTTATCAAGACGGTATATCGAAATTTTCCGTCAAGGGGGGTAAAAATCCGTCGGCTTTTTGTCATCAAGCCCAAAAACTCAGCATGAAAAAAAGTATTTTTTCATTAATCATTTTGGTTCACTAGAGCTCCTCACTGACCTCCGAACGTTGGTCCTATTGTTTTCCCACGAGGTCTTTTACTCTCCTACCTGCTGTCAGTAGAGAGGAGGGTTGTAGGGGAGGGGGTGTCGCTTGGTCCTGACTTTGATACAGGAAATTAATTATAAAACTTGAACTCCACCTTAAGCCCGTCAACCTCGTCTGACGATGATGAATGGCGACCCCTCCCCATTCGACTCACGAGAAGAAGGGGTGAATTTATTAGTAATTCAAGTTTTTTTTTAAATTGACTGACAGGGAGAGGAGGGTAATTAATATAGAAGGCTGCACATGGCATTCTTCCCGCCTCTTATTTTTCAATTCTCCTGGAAGAGATCGGGGCCCGTAGGAGTTTATTGAAAAGCTCCCAATAAAAAGTAGATGCCGAAAATGCTGGCAGTATATGAAGATTATAATGGAGCCGAGCATAATTTGTTTTGCGCCAAGCGTAATGCATAATCGACTGTCTTATTATAATAATCCAAACGGCTTAACGTGATTTTAGCCACCTGTTACCAGCATCACCCGTATCGACCTTTCCTATCCCCACTTTAATTTTCGCCATTTTTTTCGTCAATGCTGGTTAATCTCAGCCAACTTTTTGTGCTTGGTTTTGATGGGAGTTGGAATTAGTTTAAGATAAAACTATAAAATTGAATCGCTCAATTATTACATTCCATAGTTTTCCCCAATAATATAATAGCAATACAAGTAATACTTTTGATACAGAGGAAATCTAGAAAGCAAAAAACCGAAAAATTAAGATTCATGATCTATTGAAAATAATTTTAAAAATGTCTCCAGTTTGCATTTACAAGCAAAAAGTACCCACGACTAGGTACTTCTATACTAATAACACATTAGTATAAACATATTCGTGTCAATTTTTTTTTATACACATACCTAGTGGAGTTAGAATGTTTCCAACTTCAGGCAATGAGGAACTTGCACCCATCTGAAATTCGTACTGAAACCTTTTCTACTATAAACTAGACCACTTCCGATTCACAAATATATAATGAAACACAACAAAAAAATTGTTGTAATAATTAAATTCGAGTTTAAAAATCGAGAGAAGGGGAAGGCGCTGAGAACGCTCCGTGATTGGCTGACTACTGTGTGACGTCACTATGATCGTCCCAGAAGGGGCTATACTGACTTCTATCCTGCAATAAACTGCACTAACGTAAAACATGCGTTTCTTATTACTTTCTATGATGTTGCTACATCTATTCACACAACAGAAGTATCTAGGCACATCCCATTACTAAAATGTATAATAGTGAAGAAGATGAAGAAAGAAACCGAGCTGAAGGTAATAAAACCGTGATCGAAAGTAAACAGTTTCACCATTATTTTGTTCTTACTTTTTGGTGAAAATGTCGTAAAAATACTGTATCGTTCCCAACTACACGAGTACTACTATCAAAACACCAGAAAAATGGTTTATCCATGTACCTCGTGGCGAAAAAAATTGAAAGAAATGGTTCGAGCTCATCAGGAGAAAAGACAGTTTGTCCTTCAATCAAGCATCAATGTACACTTGCGAAGACCATTTCAATGTAAGTAGGTACTCCACTTTCAAAATACCTACTTAACAACAAACTCAAGTAGTCATTCATCTGTGAACAAACTACATATTTAAGGTAACGAGAGAAAATTAAATTTAGTCGTCTGTTGTAAGATTCACGTACGTTTAAAGCCCACAGAATGATTTTATGGGCAAGGGAGCATTTTATTCTTGTCAACATCTATATGTTAATAGTAACTTGTAGGTATAAATTTCGCCGAAACTATCTCACTAAAAATTTATGATGTTTGCTGTTCGAACGATTTTCATGTCGCTAATTGCTGTTCTAACGATCCTTTTGGAGTCATTGAGAAGGGCGCGAGGGGAAGTTATCAGAAACGGAACCACTAACGTAACAAACGAGTAGATTTTTTATTTTAAAGAGCAGAAATCCTTCACCATCAAGTTTAGTTGGATCGAGTTGATTTTGAATTGATAAAAATCACTTAATAGGTTGTTTCGTTCATTTCTTATTTACGCTGTGTGTAAATGTAATGTTTGATATATATCTAATAAAAATATACTTTTTCACTCAGATATTCAACTCTATATTTCTCGTCCCTCGAGTAACTGATCAACTCAAACATTTATCAAACTCCATGGATACATAATTAAACGGAGTACACTTGAACACTACATCACCCTTTTTTTTTTTTTTTTTTTTTTTTTTTTTTTTTTTTTTTTTTTTTTTTTTTTTTACAATCAATTGAACCTTCAAGTATGACTTGAAAACTTGAAACGTGCGGGGTTCTAATAAATAAATAAGTAAATTCAATAAAACCTCCATGGAACACAGCTTATAAAATTAAATGTCTGTCATGGTCATTGTTGACGTTAAGTTCGTAACCTTTTGCGTCCACATTCGGCAAGACACGTAGTTATTTAGGTACTACCTACTAAGGTACAGAGTTACCTTCTGTTTTAGTTATACATTATCTAGGTTCTGGTTTAAATAAGTGTTATAGTTTACTTACTTTGTCATTTTCACTCCTTTTGTTTCAAAAGTCTCCAGTTTAATTGACGAGAGGAACTTACACAGGCCGAGAACTGTTAGGGACGGTAAATTAAAAGTCGTGCCCTTTTCAATATCCCTCCTTCAACTTATTTACCTTCTCCATCTCTCGAAGAATATGAAGAAGGTATTTAGAGGTAGGTTGGTAGGTTTTTAGAGGAACAACAAATACCGAAAAGCTAACAAACACAAAGGAACAGAACTGAATTGAACTATTAAATAGCTTATCAGATAAGATTTACATCACGATGACGTAGGACGAGAAAGTGGGCGGAGCTAGCTGCCAAAGGCGTTTTGGCGGGCTCTCAGAAAATTCAAACTTCAAATATTTTTATAAAATCATCGAGGCTTTTTACAAAAACCATTCTTTCACTATTTACCTTAAAAATCCATCTTCTTTCAATTTCTGCAGTAAAAAAAAAGTGTGCAAGTTCCTCATTATAAAAAGTTCCAATCACTACATAACCATATGAGCAAATTTTTTTCTCCACTATTTTCATTTCGAATTGTTTTGATTTGAGCGCAATGTGTCCACAAAAACTATTAAGTATTAATTGTGGTAATACAAGTTTTACTAAATGGTGATCTACTATAAAAACTAAGCAAATTTTAATGAAATTCCGGCATATTTTTCAGTAAAGTTTTTTACAAGTCCTAAATGTTCTAGTTCAAAGTTGATGAGCGTTTGGCGATGGATGGGTGATCCTAGAACTGGAAAACGAATCTTCTCCGATCGTAGCTTATATGCTATTAGTACGAATTGTATATCTTATGGTACTGTCACACCCCTCTCCATCCATGAGTGTGGATTTAGGCCCCCATTGCACCTCGGGGCGCCTGTCCATTACATGGTGATACCACGGAGCACTCCTGCTAAGATGCCCAACTCGAGTAACTCCGTGGCACTTTTCCCGCACCACACC
>CM061051.1:19661187-19854432 GCA_030762985.1 Adelphocoris suturalis
TTTATTATTACCTACATTTTATAATTTGGAAACATAATCCATGTGTTTTTTTCATACTTAAAAAAATATGAATTACCTGCACTTGATTTTTCGGATTTTTTATTGCAAACAAATTGTCAACTGACATTGTATATTCTTCATTTTTTCAATCAAGAATTTGGTCTAGTTTTGGGGCTTATTTCAGGAGTTTTAAATTTCATTATGGTAGGTGTGAATGGAAGGAGTAATAAAGAGAAATCGTTGCTTTCACAATTCTAATTTGATTTTCGTGATAAGTTTTTTGTTCGATACAGATTCCAGTCCGGCTGAAACCTCGGGAATTTCAAATTAATGATCGGTTAGGGTGAAGTGAGGGAAATCTCGATAAATCATGATATTTTCATGTTTGCCCTAATTTCTTGGTTCAGCCCTTGATTACCACCCCTATGCCGATTCGACGTATATTTTCCTTCAGCTTGCAACATTTCCACCTAGGGGCATCTGAGCCACCAGGTATTGTAAAACTGCTTTGGTGTCTATTGAATGCTCATTGGAACATGTATCGTTTGGTATTCGACAACGGCACAAAATAATATTCAGCACTAAATTCTATGCTAGCCGTGGTTAGTGTTAGAACCTGTACGAGAACTTGTTTACATTCGTGATTCCAGGAAGTATACTTTTGCCTTTCAAATTGTAAGAAGAAAGAGTTTTTATCGTCATTTTGAAAGAAAATTTAAATTTTGTCAATTCATCATTGTTATTTTATTCACATATTTATTTTTTGCTGTGGTTTGGAACTACGAAAATACCACAAAAACAAATTTGTATAATATTTAACAGAATAAAGTGTATCAGAAGTAATTATGAATATAGTTCTGGTGTTTTGATATAAGGGTACTTTATTGGTCACTTGTTTTCCCTGAGAATTTTTATCAGAAACTATGATAGTTGCTAGAAGCTCATTCATGATTCAAGACATTTGGATGTCTCTGTAATGCATGAATTACTTAAATATATGTTTTATCTCAATTATTAGAAGAGATGTAGTTTGGACAGACATATATAGGGTGTCCGGATAGTACGAAGAAAAATATCAGGTAGAACTACCTCGGAAATGGAGCAAAATGCCGCCAACCGCCTGGCTTAATGATATGATTTATGAAGTTTTTTTCCAAGAAACCACGTTTATTGATATAAAAACCTCAAATTTTTCTCTTTCAAATCAATATTTCTCCACTTTTGATCACATTTTCAGAATTAGCGTTAAAGTATCCCTAAGAAAATACGATTTTAATAATTATTTAACACCATTCAGACTCATTTGATAAGTTAATGACAAACATTAAAAAATGTTGTTAAATTTGCTGCTCCCTCAAAATTAATCTCAAAGACCGTCATCCCAACAGTAAGGACAATTTTATTTTCATTTTGCCAAATAGAGGAGAAAATTGTTTTTCAATGCTGAAAAACGGGGGATTTCTGTATGAAGCCGTGGGTTTTGATGAAAAATGACCCTCTACATACCTACAAGCCCAAGATCGGTTTCTATGGATTTTTTTTTCTGAATCCAATAACAACACTTGCAGATATCTCCTATCCCGTTATATCTCAGTTTTACACTTTTACTCACAAATTTTTTAGTTTATTTGTTATGCTCAGTAGTACGGATTTTTAATGGTAGAACTAGTTAATTAACGGAGTTGGAGGGATCTGCAAGAGTGGTACCGTACGATTCAAATACGTAGAAACTTACCCCGAACTTGTAGGTTCATCGAGTGTCATTTTTCAAGAAAACCTACGATTTCATTGCAGTTTTTCAACAGTAAACATACTTTTATCCCCTATTTGAAAAATTAAAGGAAAAATTGACTATACTATGGAAAGAGTATCAAATAAAGCAGCATTTGTGAAAGATTACTGTTCCAATGATTCATATTGAGGGAATGGCTAATTTTCAAACATTTTAAATTATTTAACAAATGCATCTGAAAAGTGTTAAATAAATATAAAATCTTGAAGGATCTTGAATGTCTCGAAGGAAAATTGACGATGATTTCGAAAATGTAGTGAAAAGTTGAGAAATGTTGATTTTCTTTGCCATAACTAACTAAACTGGGGATTTGATTGTCGAATATATTTGGATTACTCTAATTCATGGCAAGGACAACTTTTTTCAAAATTTTCAAATCTGACCCGCAATGGGGTTTGCAGCGTTTTGAACGTCACTAAACCAACTGAGTAGGTGAATAGGTATATCATTATGCTGATATATTCTAGGTACTTGAAATTTTCAAACCTGATCATTACGGTTTGGAGGAGGGGGGGTGAACCGGGGTTTGAGTTTTTTTTTTTTTTTTTTTTTTTTTTTATTATTATTTTTTTTTTTTTTTTTTTTTATTGGCATGAGCATGAAAACCTTACAGCCATATTTTACAGTAATAATAATAATGAAATATTTACAAATTTTATACATATAAAGTTATAAGTACTACATGCTTTTCATAACAATTAAATTTTACGATTAATATTAGTAAAAAATTTGAAAATAATGGAGTACACTTCTTCACTTTCAAGCGTTAGTAAAAATTCTAAATTAAAGGGGTTTTGGACAACATCAGAGAGGCTGTTGAACATTTGTCCTCTTTCCGTTCTATATTGTGGATAAATAAAAATAATGTGTTCCAAATCTTCCACGTTGTCACAAAAACTACACGCACTATCATTAACTTGGCGAATTTTCTGGAGGTAAACATTACATAGCCCGTGGTTACTTCTCAAGCGGGCCAGTGTGGAGTAAAATGACTTTTGTTTTTTCACCCATTTTCAGATACCATGGTGATTTTGGAACGAACTGAAAAATATTCCTGTGCTCATTTGTTGATGGGTTGGAGTTGTGGTATTGTTTCCAACGATTGTAGAGCTGAGTTCTGAAATGGGTTTTGAGATCTGTAAAGGGCACACTTTCTGTACTCGTTTCCCCAGATAATGAACCATTTTTCGCTAGTAAGTCTGCAGTTTCATTGCCCTTGAGTCCAATGTGAGATTTAACCCATACGAATTTTACGCTTACTCCACGTTCTCCTAATACTGATATCTGTGAGATAATCCGGCCCAGTAGATGTGAGATTTTTGCTGATGGGCTCATGTTTTAAATACTTTTGACTGTGCTTTGTGAGTCAGATATTGCAAAGATAGTACCTGGAATCATTATTGTGGAGATTGCAAATTTTAGAGCATGGATAATAGCTGTGATCTCCGCTGTATGAACAGATGCGATGAACCGGGGTTATCTTGGCTTAGACATCACTAAATATACTGGAGCTGATTGGTAAGAAATGTTTAAAATAATCTTACTTGAATTGCAGACTACCTACTTCAAATTTTCCAATCTAACCCACTAACCCATAGGGGGTGTTTTGGGGAAGGGGGGGGGGGGGGATAGGGTATCATGGACAACACTGAATATACTGGGGACCTGATTGCTAAAATATGTTTGAATTACACTAACTCAAATCACAGGCTAGGTACTTGAAATTTTTCAAATCTGACCCAAAGGGGGTGTTTCTTAAAGGAGGGTGGTGTGTGTGTGTGTGTGTGTGTGTGGAGAGGGGGGGGGGGGGGTGATATGAGGTATCTTGACCATCAATGAATAAACTGAGGACGCCAACGTAACTTCTATTAATCTTCTTTTTCTACATGCCTAATTACTCGATTTTGGAGTTTCACTCTACACCTTAACTTACTATTTTTCCAAACCATAGGAACACGGTAGTGAATATTGTTTAGGTTGTATAAAACATTTCAATGATTTTTTATTTAAATTCGCTGAAATACTGGGAAAAGAGTTGAGAGGATATTTGTTTCGTTAATATCATTTTCATTTCAACCTTTTCTCCTCCATTGTCGATGTACTCAACGTCCGTGTGCTTCCAGTAATAATAGACGGACGATGCATGTTGTAGATAACAGAACAGCGCCCCGGAGTTTTCTGAGTGGAGTTTAGGGAGAAAATCTCCCAACAAGGCTCACAAAAAGCGCTTACAACTTCCTTCGGCCCCCTTCAACTTGATGGTTGAGGGTTTCGGCCTCCAGTTTTCCAGCATGGGAGTTGCCATGGCGACCCCCACACTGCACGTAGTTTCCAAAAGGCTTTCCTTTCACCGGGATCCCAGCTCCGACCCTTCCACTCTCATCTCGTTTCCCTCACAACCTTTCCATTCCTTACTTCACTCGTACCGCTCAGAAGAAAAATATATCCCTTGAACGTGAATATGTACCTACTGCACTTCAATAAACTTCTCTACTTATATTTTTTCAGATTTTTCATATTTTATTTCTCACTGCAATCAAAAAACTGTTACTAGCGCAACACTCGTATATATATATTATATATATATATTATATATATATATATATATATATATATATATATATATTATATACATATATTTGCGGCCCTTCAATACATCCAAATACGCGTTTTGTATCTGTAAGTTACAAAATCAATATAATCTTATTATTCAGAGGTAAAAGGCGTACAAATACAGGGTGATTCCCTCGCAGATGCAAAAAAAATTTGGGTGAAACTACATCAAAAATGGAGTAAAATGCCGCCAACCGCATATTTTTATCTCAATCCGTACTCGAGATATGATTTTTTAAAGGTTTTTTCAGGAATTCCGTGTTTTTTCATTTTAAACTCGGATTTCTCCACTTTGCCTACTTTAATTTTAACTTTCAACCTCATTTTCGGTATCAGCATTAAATTTCCTATAAGAATAGTGTACTTGGGTTCTTAAAAAGTACCATCCGAAGACCCTCACATCAGCTCAAACATTGACGATTTTGAAAAAATAATATTTCTGTAAATCTTTAAAACTTTACTACTCTTCCAACGAATCCTGGAAACTGGCAAATCTCATGAAAACTGCGTCATTTAATATGCTTTCCAACGGTATTGTCAATTTTACTTTTATTTAGTTATTTAGGGGAGAAAATAATGTTTTAATGTTAAAAAATGTGGGTTTTTCAATGAAATTGTTGGTTTTCTCGAAAGATGACCCTCCATGAACCAACGAGTAAGGGGTCGGTTTCTATGTATTTTTTCTCACTGGATCAAATGGAAACTCTTGCAGATCTCTCAATTACGTTATAATCGAGTTTTACACTTTAATTAACTAGTTTTACCCCATAACACACATACATTTAATCGTAACAAACAAACTAAACATTGGCGATTTTAAGTGTAAAACTCGGTTATAACGGAGTTGGAGAGATCTACAAATGTTACCATTCGATACAGCGTGAAAAAATACATAGAAACCGACCCCATACTTGTAGGTTCATGGAGGGTCTTCTTTCGAGAAAACCAACAATTTCATTGAAAAACCCACATTTTTTAACATAATTTTCTCCACTAAATAACACAATAAAAGTAACCTTGATTATACCGTTGGAAAGAGGATCAGACGAAGTAGTTTTCATGAGATTTTGCAGTTTCCAGGATTCGTTTTGGAAGAGTAGTAAAGTTTTAAAGATTTTCAGAAATGTTATTTTTTCAAAATCGTCAATGTTTGAGCTGATGTGAGGGCCTTTGGATGGTACTTTTTAAGAATCCAAGTACACTCTTCTAATAGGAAATTTAATGCTGATTCCGAAAATGTGGTCAAAAATTAAAATTGAATGAAGTAAGGTGGAGAAATTCGAAATTCGTTTAAGAGGAAAAAAAAAACACGGTTTTCCTGAAAAAACCTTTAAAAAATCATATCTCGAGAACGGATTGAGATAAAAATATCCAGTTGGCGGCATTTTACTCCATTTTTGATGTGATTTCACCCAAATTTTTTTTTTTTTTTTTTTTTTGCATCTGCGAGGGAATCACCCTGTTTATCGCAACTCTGTTTACTGATCTCCCCCCCCCCCCCCCCCCCACAAAAAAAAACGTTACTTTACGCGCAACACCTCTTGCTTTTTACAGTAATATTACAATAGTTGAAATAATAGGTTCCTTTTTGTTTGTTTTTATTTTTTTAAAAAAAAAAAAAAAAAAAAAAAAAAAAAAAAAAAAACTCGGCCCTTTGGCCCCTGGACCCCCGGTTGCTTGGTTGCTTTCCGCTTTGAGCCTTCGGCTAAAATGCTGAAACATGGAACATGCTTTCTTCCCGCTAATTCGTAAATGTAAATTCATTTAAAACTTCGGCATAGATGTTTTACTAATCGAAGTTAGAAGGAAGTACCTAGGTAGGTAATGTTCTGTTACGGTGCGCGTCTACAATTACTATAACTAAGATTAACTTCTCAACCAAGTGACAAAAAATTAAGTGGCATTGTTTACTATATCCATATATAACATGAATAAGTATAAAACTACGACATGAATGTCTCGAGCATAGTTGCGGAGACTTTAATTTTGTATTTATTTATCGATAAAACATGTAAAACGAGGGCATATGACTTCTTGTACTTAGTCATGGATGACCTAGGATTAAATATATTTCCCTCCAATCTGAATTCAATCCCATATGTGTGATAATGTCCATGATTCATAATTAACTGAGGGTTATTATGATACACCAACAATACTTACTATGTAATCAACTGGCGGGCGTGGTGTGAATACCTTTAATTCATTTTAATGCAAATTAATTGAGTATAGGTAATGCTTCCGCATTAGTGTAACTATCTGATGCAATTATAAGATCTGCCTCAGTTGTTTATGAGAAACTTATGAACGTAAACAAATTATAGTAATCTTTAAACAATTGGACTGAGTTGAAAAATATAGAATATCCCAGATTCGATCTCAAAATGTGCCTTTTTATGTGAAGTTAACATTTTTCTTACCTTTTACAGGGTATCCACTCTTGGTGTGAAAAATTATTTTGTGTGAAATTAGACCGAAAATGGAGCAAAAAACCGTCAACTTAACTTTTCTATCACAATCCGATTCCAAGATATGAGTTTTAATAGTTTAATGCTGAATGAGTTTTTTTAGCGAATTTTCGTAGAAAATGAAGCTACTGCAATGGCTCCAAAAGTTGTGAAATCAAAGTTTTTGAAAATTTACTTCATTGAAATCCGTTTTAGACATTCTGAAACGAATCCTAGAGTTTAACGCTTTTATATATGTATATATATATATATAGCCTCAGAAATTAGCCTCAGAGGTTCCAAAGCTTATCATCCGTCTACGTGCAGTGATATTGAATTCTTGATATGACAAAGGAGCTCCATTTCGAATTGCAGATGACGATTACAAAGATTCATTATTGGAAACAATCAAAACCAGATTCCTTGGAGGGTTCTTATAGATTAATGGTTCTTCGAACAAATATAAGCAAATCAAGAGATGAGAAAATGATGTTTTGATAGGAGATGCGTTCGCGCATGCACGATATCTACCAGTGGATCGGGAGTGATGGAGTTCATTAGGGACCATCTACAGTCGAAACCGTCAATCTCTGAAACTTTTAAGGGAATCGGATGACAGGTGATTACACCTAACTGTAGAATTCGGGCTTGTTACAAGGATTGAGGTTCGCGCATGAGCAGCAGTTACTAATCATACGATTGCGATGAAACTCATTTGGGGTAATCACATCTTCATTTCCCAACTACCGAAATTGAGTGAGGACGGATGAATAGGTCACGAGTGAATGATGCTTAATAAATTTTGCGGTGGCGTATGCGCAGTTGAAACTATCAATTTCTGATCGAAGAAATCATTAGAGGACCATCCTCAGACTAACCCACACATTCCGAGAAAATTTCATCAACATCGAAGGAAAACTTTAGAAGTTAAACTTGTTACAAGGATTCCAAATTTGCGCATGCGCAGCATCTACAAATAATTCGATCGTACTGCAATTGTGACAGGGTGATGAGGTCGTCTTTCCCAGAATATACCCTCCGAATATGAGCAAGATCGGATGACGATGAACGTAGGAAAATGAAGCCTGATGGATTTTACGCTTATGCATGCGCAGAGTGAAGAATTGAGTTGTGAGTAATGAAACTGATAGCGAATCATCTACCAGCTCAACCCTGAAATTTTTATCAAAATCAAATGAAAACTGTATATAGGTAAGTTATGCGTGGTGCAAGGATTTGCGGACAAACACACACACACACACATATATGAAACCAAGTTGTTTAGAATGGTGCAAAACGTATAAACAAAGTGTAAATTTTAAATTTTATTTCTGGCGGCAAATATTCTTCATCATCCGGAACTGAAAACAACGATTCCGCTAACTAAATGTTTTGTAGACTCGGGAGCAAAAAAAAAAAAACTAATTTTCTCTATGGAAAATCATTAAACCATGGATATGTATCTGGGGAATAAACTTTCATAATATAACCATGAAGAAGAGGAAATGGATGTGAATGTTTTTATGTGTAGAAAAAAGCGTACTGATAAACAAATACGTATTATTATTCTTTATATAGAGACAGAAGCAGATCAACAGTGACCCTTTGGAGATAGTATATGGAATTACCCAGGGGGTACATCCTTAATTCGATGCTATTTTTGATTTGTATAAATGTTTTACATCTTATTATTCTGAATGCAAGACATATCGTTTTGCTGAAGACACTCGATACTGGTAAGTGGTGAGGTATGGCGGGAAGTATGCCCTAAAGCCCAAATTGCACTAAATTCATTAACAGACTGGTACTCGGATCGTTTCCACGCTCTGAATGCGAAGAAAACAAAATATCTGGTAATATTAGTTAGCGAATATGACATAGCAGAAAATAATCGTGAAAATATGGATTTACTATTAGGTACATAGGTGTCTTGCGGGATCGAGTTGTAGTTCTACTTCGCTGGAAAGAGTAGGCAGCTTTCACTATCTAGGCGTTCATATCGACGATAAATTACCATGGAAACAGCACATTTGGTTCATACAACAGAAATAGAGGCGATTTCATTATTTTTTCCAATATGAGAAAATTATTTCTAATTTCAAAGAACAGTAGGTTATTCAGTATGATGCCATGGTGTGGGGACACGCACACCATACTGCTATGGAACCAATATATTGAAATCAATGAATTGGAACCAATTGATTGATTGAGATTGGTAATTTTAAGCACCCGAACGTTTAAATAATAATAAGTGTTTGGGTTTTTAGAATTTTACGCCACTTTTCCTACCTAATTATTTAGTTTTAGCATTTGTTTACATTCAACTAACCTGTTGTTGTTATACATGTTTGATGATCATATTAACTTCGTTGTTGCTTGTTTTTCTTGTTACCATCACTTGTTTCACCCACTAATTGTACGTATTTTGATGAAATCAACTCACTTTCCACTACATGCATGAAAATCAACTGGCAAATTAATATTTCTGAACTTCTGATAACAGAAAAGTTCACTGCTTAATTCAAAGACGGCCATTGTCGTTGCGCCTTCAGCTTGATTGTGTGTCAACCAATCAGATCTCATCGTTTGGAAACCACCCAGGGTTACCATCATAAATTCATTTTCATCTACTGGTATCCTGATTTATTCATATTTATTTGTCACAATTGTCTAAAGCCAGGTTGATCCTAATAATTCATAAATTCCCTAATCAATTAAGTTGGAGTTGTGGATGTCATGCAAGTGTCTCTAAACTGCTGGAATCAACAAAACACACCACTTCATGGATCAAGAGAACCACAGGAACGTAAGGATACATGAATTTCCTGGTGCTGCCAGTGCACTCTGGCGGATTGTCTGCATTCTACTCCCCAATGAAGCAGACTTTATCAGTTCTATTTCCAACCTCCACAAAGAAAGTTTGAAAGTGTACCTCTCAACCGCCATTGACGCTCCAGTCGGTCAAATCCTTAAATATCAGTTCAATCTGTGCGCATCCAACCGAAATTCACCTGTATATAGTCGGTGATAGCTTTGTTCGCGCCGGTAAAGTGCTTTTCCCCTCGAAATTACGCGTATTTCCGCGAATTTCCCACTCAGGGAGTCAGCCATCAACCACCTGTTTCCAGCTACCTACCTACAAGGACTCCTGGCCAGGATCCATTCCACTGGAACACCAAATAATAAGGTATCACACTTGATTTCACTTACTAGAGTTATTTGTATGTGCATTTCACACTCCAACATTACCAACCCCCTTCTCTTCAGCTTGCCCCTGCAAGCTTCCAGTAGTAGGTACCTACCTACCCCTTTAAGTATCACCTGTGGTGGTACTTCCTGCTACTGATCAACCACTTCATCATATCTTTCTTTCATCAACCTTTCCTTCTCTAGGAAATAGTGTGTACCTTGGGTGTAGTCTTGGTGAGTTGAGTTCACACAACCCCCCTCCACTCTCTTCTGGACTGACCAGACTCACAACTCTATCAACCATTGCATTTCCCCATTTCTCAAAATTCTTAGCATTCATCATTCTTGAAAGTGCATTCAGTGTTCTACACTGATATCAAACATTTCTGTGGTCCAGTCGAACCGGATTGAGTTAGTACCTGTGGAGATATTTAAATACAGTCCATTGTTATCAACAAATCTATTTATTATATATTTATTTAACAAAATAAATCAACAAAATATATTTTTCTAAAAGTATCTATAACTTTATCAACGAATCTAGTCATTGTTATATGATCATCAACCTTGTTGTTTATTTATAAATTCTATTCTTCATACATATCTAGGTAGTAAATTCAAAATGGCACCTCCCGCTAATCGTGAATTGGCTAAGTGTAAACGCCTTCTCAAAGCTGCTGGCGATGACATCAAAGCCATCAGAAACAAAGGCATGGTTGCAATGACCACTGTAACTGAACGTATCATGTTCCGGGGCATGGTTGCTAGTATAGAGCAGCTTTTCAAAGATTTCCGTGAGCAGTATGACAATGCTATTGAAATCAGTGAAACCACTGAAGAAGAGCCATCATTTCCTAGCCTTCAGGATACTGCACTTGTTGGTGAGGTCAAAAATGCCTATTATGAGGCTTTAGGGTATCACCAGAAAATCATTGCGTCGTCCCAACCAGCTCCTGCTGATAGATCTTCTCTAAACTCATCTACTGCTCCACTATCATCACGCACCATACTTCCACGCATCAATATAAAGCAGTTTCATGGTGAACTGACTGATTGGTCGGGATTTAAGCAGCTCTTCACCTCGCTCATCATCGAGGAACCAACATTGAACAATGCTGAGCGCTTTCATTATCTTCGAAGCTACCTTGGTGGCCCTGCTTTAGATTCAATCAAGCACATAAAAGAAGTGTCTGAAAACTTCGTACAGGCATGGAACGCACTCTGCAAAGTCTATGACAATGAGCGAAAGCTTGCTATGACTTACCTCAACTCATTCCTGAAGTTTAAGGCAGCATCGGGTAAACCCACCGCTGATTCTCTTCAGCAGTATATCTCACGTGTCATGGAGAGTATCAACTCGCTTAAAAACCTTAACATTCCTGACTTTTCAGACTACCTGTTGTGTGAATTAGCCCTGCAATCTCTAGATCCAAAGACTAGAGAAGATTTTGAGCTATCCATTGTGGATACCAAATATCCAAAGGTCACGACGCTTCAAACCTTTGTGCAGAATCGATGTCAGGTGCTCCGCATCACGCAAGATTTGGCAGCCACATCTGAGGCACCTAAACCACCGCAACAGGCACAACCGAAGCCTGTTAGATCACCCAACAATTACGCTGCTAGAAAATCGCACGTAGCTTGTGTAGCCCACACCAATGACACTAGTGGTCATCGCAAACCGCGACCATCTTCACCAATCTCTAACAACAAATCGTGTTACATTTGTAACAAAGGGCATACTATTTCTAGCTGCCCACAATTTCAAACATCAACTCCTCAACAACGTTTGGATCTCTTGCGACAATACCCTGGCTGTAGGAATTGCTTACACCCTTTTCACAAGACCAAAGCGTGTCCATCAACCTTCACATGTCGTGAATGTGGTCTGAAACACCATACAGATCTTCATCTTGGATTGCCCCTGCCTGAAGATCGTAACATCAACGCATCAAGTGTTCCCAACACTCCATCCACACCATCGCTTGTTGTTCCAAGCAATAGCTCTGGCTTCGCTGGGACCAACACTGCTCCCCAACGCAGTGGAGTGCTTCTTGGCACGGTGGTTGCCCATATCGTCGACCCCAAAGGCAAGCTACATAAATTTCGTGGACTACTCGATCAAGGTAGCCAGTATTCGTTCATCACCGAGAAGTGTGCACGCCAGCTGGGTCAGAGTTCGAGACCTTTCAAAACCAGGATCTCTGGGGTCAATAACTCAACACTTACCAGCGTTGTTGGTCAAGTGAACCTCACCTTCCATAACCCATCAACATCATCCATCTTATCAACTGATGCCGTGGTAGTACCCGCCATCACTCCACCTCTTCCGCAAGAGCATCTTGAATCGGATATGTGGTATGACTACACTATCTATAACTTGAGTGACCCAGAATTTACAACACCGGGTCCCATATCATTCCTAATTGGTGCAGATTTGTACCCAGATGTCGTCAGTGGTGCACCAATCACAGTTCATGATCAAGGTCCAAAGCTGATCAACACAGTCTTTGGCTTTACAGTTCTGGGTCGATTTGTTTGCAACTCAGCAAATCGAACTGGTCATGCACTTCTGACTCACACTGATGTCAGCTCCCTCGTTGAGCGCTTCTGGGAACTTGAAGAGCCTGTCGTCACACCCAACAAACTATCTCCTGAAGAACAGCAGTGTGAGGAGCACTTTGTCAAAACACATACACGCGATGAGACTGGTCGCTTCATTCTCCGTTACCCCTTCAAATCATCTCCACCATCGTTCCAGCTCATCACGCAAAAGGTATCTGGACAGTTCCGCTCTCTGGAGTCCAGGATCAATCGTGACCCGGAGCTTGGAGACAAATATCAAGCCTTCATGAAGGAATATTTGGAGTTGGGACACATGTCTCCTGCAACAAGTCCTCCTGCATATCTCATCCCGCATCATCCTATTCTGCGCAAGGATAATGGAAAGCTACGGGTGGTATTTGACGCCAGCTATTGCACTCCATCTCTCTCATTGAACGACCACCTGCTGACAGGGCCAAAGCTTCAAGCTGATATCTGCGACATCGTTCTCCATTTCCAACGCTTCACATATGTCCTCATCTGTGACTTGGTGAAAATGTTTCGCCAGATCCTGATCGCACCTGAGGATCGGCAATACCAACAAATCATTTGGCGACCAAGCCCTGATCAACCAATTCAACATTTTGAGCTGAACACAGTGACATATGGTCTGAGTTCCTCACCATATCTCGCACAACGTGTTTTGCACCAGCTCGTGCATGATGATGGTGCCGAGTTTCCTGACGCAGCAAATGCAATCATGTACCATACATATGTCGATGACATAGCTTACGGTAGTGATACTGTGGAAGGCCTGATCAACTTGAAAACCCAACTAATTTCACTTTTAGCCAAAGGAGGTTTCACCTTGGATAAATGGAATTCCAATTATCCACCCCTTTTGGACAACAACGCATCCAAGCCGCAACAACCAGTGCAGATTCAATCGCATGAACCATCAGTCACCAAATTTTGGGAATGCAGTGGAACCCATCAACCGACGTGTTCTCATACTTGGTAACCCCACCTGAGCCTGACTGTACCAAGAGGAACATTCTCTCTGTCATTGCTCGATTGTTCGACCCATTGGGATATCTTTCACCTGTCATCTTCTATGCGAAGTGTCTTCTTCAGGAGACTTGGAAGGCCAAGATAGATTGGGATGACCAAGTTCCGGCCACAGTAGCCTCTGCTTGGAGTGAGTTCACGCATCAATTACCACAGCTCATGTCCATCAACATCCCACGCCCATTCCCAAAGACTGATAGCACCTACCAGCTTGTCTGCTTCTCTGATGCTTCAGAGAAAGGTTATTGTGCAACTATTTATCTACGTGCAACTCAAGGCAATGCTGTGCAAATGAAGTTGTTGAAGTCCAAGACTAAACTTTCACCCCTCAAGTCTGTCACCATTCCCAGACTTGAGCTTTGTGGTGCGCTCTTGCTGACACAGCTTCTCTCCTCACTCAACCGCTTGAAACAAACTCTCAACATCACAACTGTCTATTGCTTCACCGATTCCATGGTAGTTCTGGCGTGGTTGAAAACCCCAACTTACCTGTTGCAAACCTTTGTAGGTAACCGGGTTCAACAGATTCTTGATGTCACGAAACTTGAGTCTTGGCATCATGTGAGGGGTGCTGAAAATCCGGCAGACATCGGATCACGTGGTGTCTTGCCTGCAGATCTTTTCAACTGCCTCCTTTGGTGGTCTGGACCAGACTGGTGTTCCAACTCTATTGATCAGTGGCCAACATCAACTGATACTTCGGCAGTGGACATACCTGAATTGAAGCCCACAATGTTATCTCTTGTCGCTGTGCAAACTAGTTCGCTCTTCATTGCATACACAGAACGCCACTCATCATTCCTGCGGCTAGTCAGAGTAATTGCTTATGTGAAGCGCTTCCTGTTCAACTGCAAGATCCCAAAGCAGAACAAACTTTGTCGACGTATAGGCCCATTGTCAGCATCAGAGTTCACCAGAGCAAAGCTCCATTGTGTTAGCATTATCCAACACACTTATTATCCACAAGCCTTTACCACAATCAACCCTGACCAGTTACCATTGGAGCTCAAGCGCCTTGCAGTCTTCGTTGATCAAGAGGGAATCCTCAGAGTCGGTGGACGACTCCATAATGCGCCCTTACCAACATCACAGAAGCATCCCATATTGCTCCCAAGTCGTTCCCACTTCACCTCGCTTGTGGTCGACTTTTATCACCGTCTCAACCACCATATTGGTCCCAATGCTCTCAGTGCAAGCATACGTCAAGAGTACTGGATACCTTCTGCCAGGAATCTGTTGAAACTAATTAAACGCCAATGCGTTATCTGCATTCGCTTTTCTAAACGGATCTTATCACCGTTGATGGGTAACCTCCCAGCTAGCCGCTTCCACGCCGTGCGCCCCTTCTTGCACACTGGGGTAGATTTTGGAGGACCCTTCCTTTGTAGGACATCAAACTTGAGGAAAGCTCCCACCATCAAGACATATATGTGTCTCTATGTCTGTCTATCAACACGGGCTGTCCATATTGAACTTGCACTTGGACTTTCTGTTGAGGACTTCCTTGACACCTTCGACCGCTTTGTGGCTCGACGAGGAATCCCTGCAGCGATGTATTCCGACAACGGAACCAATTTCGTAGGTGCATCTGGCTATTTACGAGATGTGTTTGAGTGGTTTAACAAAGCACACACGCAAGAATCGTTGATTAACCACACAGCGCATCTGTCCATCACATGGAAGTTCAATCCTCCACATAGTCCCCACATGGGGGGAGCCTGGGAAGCAGGCATCAAATCCGCCAAAGCCTTGATACACAAATCATTTGGCGATCGTTCCTACACCACATGGGAACTTGCGACTATGTTCACGAAGGTTGAAGGAATTCTCAATTCGCGACCCTTGCAACCTGTCTCCGACTGCCCAGATGATCTTGATGCACTAACACCAGGGCACTTCATCATTGGTCAGCCACTGAACGCGCTCCCTGAAGTCGATTTTCCAGATGTTCCCAAGTCACGCCTCAATGCCTGGGAACTTGTAAGGAAAGAGTGCAGTTTTTCTGGACTCGCTGGCAAGAAGAATACGTCCGCAGTCTTCAATCCAGGGACAAATGGGTGAATAACCCGCCAAACCTGAAGGTTGGCAATTTGGTTTTGGTCAGTGATCTGCAAACCCCACCTTCCAGATGGGCAATGGCACGCGTCCTGCAGACCCATCCTGGAACGGACGATGTGGTGAGAGTGGTCACTCTGAAGACGTCCAAAGGAGTCTTCAAACGTCCCACCGTCAAACTTGTGCCGCTTTTCATTTAACTTGGCGTAAAATTTGGGGGAGTATGTTTGGGTTTTTAGAATTTTACGCCACTTTTCCTACCTAATTATTTAGTTTTAGCATTTGTTTACATTCAACTAACCTGTTGTTGTTATACATGTTTGATGATCATATTAACTTCGTTGTTGCTTGTTTTTCTTGTTACCATCACTTGTTTCACCCACTAATTGTACGTATTTTGATGAAATCAACTCACTTTCCACTACATGCATGAAAATCAACTGGCAAATTAATATTTCTGAACTTCTGATAACAGAAAAGTTCACTGCTTAATTCAAAGACGGCCATTGTCGTTGCGCCTTCAGCTTGATTGTGTGTCAACCAATCAGATCTCATCGTTTGGAAACCACCCAGGGTTACCATCATAAATTCATTTTCATCTACTGGTATCCTGATTTATTCATATTTATTTGTCACAATTGTCTAAAGCCAGGTTGATCCTAATAATTCATAAATTCCCTAATCAATTAAGTTGGAGTTGTGGATGTCATGCAAGTGTCTCTAAACTGCTGGAATCAACAAAACACACCACTTCATGGATCAAGAGAACCACAGGAACGTAAGGATACATGAATTTCCTGGTGCTGCCAGTGCACTCTGGCGGATTGTCTGCATTCTACTCCCCAATGAAGCAGACTTTATCAGTTCTATTTCCAACCTCCACAAAGAAAGTTTAAAAGTGTACCTCTCAACCGCCATTGACGCTCCAGTCGGTCAAATCCTTAAATATCAGTTCAATCTGTGCGCATCCAACCGAAATTCACCTGTATATAGTCGGTGATAGCTTTGTTCGCGCCGGTAAAGTGCTTTTCCCCTCGAAATTACGCGTATTTCCGCGAATTTCCCACTCAGGGAGTCAGCCATCAACCACCTGTTTCCAGCTACCTACCTACAAGGACTCCTGGCCAGGATCCATTCCACTGGAACACCAAATAATAAGGTATCACACTTGATTTCACTTACTAGAGTTATTTGTATGTGCATTTCACACTCCAACATTACCAACCCCTTCTCTTCAGCTTGCCCCTGCAAGCTTCCAGTAGTAGGTACCTACCTAACCCTTTAAGTATCACCTGTGGTGGTACTTCCTGCTACTGATCAACCACTTCATCATATCTTCCTTTCATCAACCTTTTCTTCTCTAGGAAATAGTGTGTACCTTGGGTGTAGTCTTGGTGAGTTGAGTTCACACAACCCCCTCCACTCTCTTCTGGACTGACCAGACTCACAACTCCATCAATCATTGCATTTCCCCATTTCTCAAAATTCTTAAGCATTCATCATTCTTGAAAGTGTATTCAGTGTTCCACACTGATATCAAACAATAAGTAAAATGTAAAATTAACACAAAAACACATTTCGGGAGCAAATCTGGAATATTGTACATTTTCCAACTTGATGGGGTTACAATTTGTTTGTAGTCATAAGTTTCTCATAAATAACTGAGGCAGATGTATGTTATCCCCTTCTCTTGTTTGAAGTTGGCGATTTCTGTAGAAACAAACTGAAATCCATTACTGGAGAAAATCCTCTTCACCTGATCGATGAGAGGAAAAGAAATCGGTTCTTCGAAAATCAATCGACTGTGTTCATAAACTAAAACTAACTGCGCTAATGGAAGCGTCAACGCTTATATACAGGGTGTTCCACTCTTGGAGTGAAAATAGACCAAAACTGGAACAAAAACCTACAAACGCATTTTTCAGTTCCCGAAATGTGATTTGAGGTTTTTTTTTCTACATAAAACCCCATATTTCTTCATTTTAAATAGAAAATTTTAAACTTTTAACGACATTTTTGGACTCAACATTGAATTTTCTATGATAATACATGATTTTTTTTTAGCGAATTATCGTAGAAAATAAAGCTATTGCAATGCTTCCAAAAAATTTAAAATCAAAATTTTCGAAAAATTTCTTCATTTAAATCCGTTTTGAGGCATTCTGAAACGAATTCTAGAGTTTTACGCTTTATCATTTATATAAAGCAACAACCAAGAAAAAAACACACAAGGGGTTTGATAATTCTACACCAATAATTTGCATAGAAGAGCTATCTAAATAATAAACCTTTGTGTAATAATTCGAAGCTTTTAAGATTATTTGGTACATTTTAATGCGCTATGAATTCATGTCACGGATACGAGGAAGCTATAAGCCACACCCAACTAGGCAAACTGTTTTCCCTTCTTTGTTTATTTCTAAGGTGATACTTTAATTTCGCGCAGGTGTGTATTTTTAGGGCGTCCCTCAGAAGCTAGGTCATACAGGCAAGGCTTCTAATTTAGGAGGGACGGCCTATTGGGATTGATCCAGGGGGGGGGAGGGTAGAGGACAACCCAAGCATGGGAAAAGAAATAACCGCTCTCAAATCCGTTTCAGACCATTATAAGACTGAATCCGTGAAGAAAAAGATAGGTGTATGTCTGTGTGTGTGTGTGACAAATTTTGTCGACCCTGCCCAGGACACAATTCCCAACAGATTTCCGAGATTCTTTGTTTATTCGATCCCAACTTTAGTCTATTTGTGCAAAAAAACCTCGGAAATTTTGAATTTCAACATGGAAGAGGGGTAATGGAGGGGGTGAAGCCGGAAAAACGTGGTTTTTTTTTTCGACAAATTTTATCGACGCCACCTAGGCTACATTTCTCAACCGATTCTGGTAATTCTCATTTTGTTCGATTCTAATTACAATCTAGTTGTGCAACAAATCTGGGAAATTTCGGATTCGCTGTCGAGGTGGGGGTGAAGGGGATAATTACTGATTTTGTCAAGCGCTGCCCAAGCAACATATCTCCGATTTTCGTGATTCTAATTTTGTTCCATTATTAATTCGATATAATTTTGGAAAGTACTAGGTCTAATGTCAGCATTTTTTAACTTTATCAAGAGAGGGGGTGAATGGAGGGGGCAATATTGATAAATCATGATGTTTCAACTATTCTCGTCCGATTTTCGTGTACCGTTTTTTCATCAACTTTGAATGTGGTCTAGTTTTGGGAAATGTAACAGGAGTTTCAAATTTCATGATGGATGGGGGTGAGTGGAGGGGGTAACAATGATAAATCATGATGTTTTAACTATTCTCGTCTGATTTTGTGATTCTTTTTTGTTCAACTCTGAATTTGGTCTAGATTTGGAATATATGCCAAAAGTTTTAAATTTCATGATGGAAGGGGGTGAATAGAGGGGGTAATAATAATAAATCGTGATATTTTTATTATATTCATCAGACTTTTCGTGACTGTTAGCGAATTTTTGAAGAAAATTAAGCTATTGCTCTCGCCTCAAAATTTGTAGAATGTTAATTTTTGAAAAAGATTTATGCAGAAATCCGTTTCAGGCTATTCTGAATCATATTCTGAAGTTTAACGCATTTTTTATGTATGTATGTATGTACGTAAGCCTGTTTTTTGCGATTTGTTGTGCGAAATAATTTTTTCAGCATACTAACATGTGGTATATTCGGAATCAGCGTAAAATTTCCTATAAGAATATGTATCAAGTTTTCAAAAATTTCAAAGTTGAAAAATCAGTCAAAAATCGAAATAATGCCGTTCGCTAGTTGTAAAAATCGGTAATATTTGCATGAAACATTGTCCAAATTCAGATTGAACTACTCTTATGGAACCCCTGTATAACCAATCCTAGAACCATGCGTCTTTAAATCTACAAGATTAGTTTAATAATAATAAAATATGAGTACCTCCTAATTATTTTTAATAATTTGATTCCATGTTTGTCTATCAAAATCATAAACTAAAATTTCTCTATACGATCAATAGCGACTGAAATGTCGAAGATTTCTTCAAAAATTCGCTCATAGGGTCATGCTGTCATACTATTGGTTTTTTTTCTCTTATTTTAATTCTCACCAAAATTATATAGGTACAATCCATTCATAGGGACGTCCCTGTAATGCATGCATTTCTTACCAATATGTTTGTTATTTGCATTTTGTGAGTAGGATGCAAGGTGAGGGGCTCGGAGGTCAAATATTCCACGAGGCGCTCGAGAATTGTATAACGAAGTGCCTGCCAGTGCAATGGTAGGCAGCGAGGAAGCTGATCGTAAAAATGGAGACAAGGGGTTCGCGGATGCACCCTCGCTGCGAACTTGACTCCGAAATCCCCGGAGGGCGTGGGAGGGACAGGAATATTCAATGTACGTTCCCCTGAATATTGATAGCCGCCTCCCCCCGAAAAAAATAGAAATCGGATACACTGACTAAACCCAAGAGATAAATAATTCAAAGGAATGCTGCCTGCCGGCCTTTTCTATGCATGTGCTTCCGGTGGAAGGAGAGCGAGCGATGAGAGGGTTAGGTGGGAAGTGAAGATGATTTTTAGAAAATGGTCTCAGGAAAATGGGGAGTGGTTTCAGGAAATGGAAAAATCACTTGAGGCTGATTTCACAACAAAATCACTAAGTAACTGCATTAGGGTGATTAGAGCTTACAGTACACAAAACGCTATAGCTGTCATTCACAACGCTTGGATACCACCTTGTACCTAAATCATGGTTTCAGCAACCATGATTCAAAAAGTCCAGTCATGCAGCATGACCACATGAGCGAATTTTTGAAGAAATCTTCGACATTTCGAAGGTTTGCGTGCTAGTACGTACATAAATAGAACTTCTTCATAATTTCATGGCTGATATTTTCTAAGCCACAGTTATTAAGCTACATCAAGTCCTAAAACAGTTGAGCGTAAAACATTAAAGAGAGCGACCAAGAGAATCGGAGGACGGAATATTTCACAGAGTAAACTCATCAGTTGTGATTACATTTTTTTTTTTTTTTTTTTTTTTTTTTTTTTTTTTTGTTTAACAAGCACCTACTACCTATGTTTTTCCACAGCATGGTTCTAGGATTGGTTATACAGGGATACTTCCATAAGAGTAGTTCAATCTGAAATTGGACAACGTTTCATGCAAATATTACCGATTTTTACAACTAGCGAACGGCATTATTTCGATTTTTGACTGATTTTTCAACTTTGAAATTTTTGAAAACTTGATAGGCACATATTCTTATAAGAAATTTTACGCTGATTCCGAATATACCACATGTTAGTATGCTGAAAAAATTATTTCGCACAACAAATCGCAAAAAACAGGATATTTGAAAATTTTGACTACTTTTTTGAAAATTTCAACCTGAAGATGTAATCCGATCATGCTGGCCAACGAACTTGAACTTTCGTTTTGTGTCCTTAACATTTTAAAATTTGTTTGAAGTTTCTAGCACAATTCTACGGACAGTTATCGTCTGGAATGACACATACATATATACATACGAGTACATACATTATATAAAAAAAGTCCAGTCATGCAGCATGATCCCATGAGCGAATTTTTGAAGAAATCTTCCACATTTCAGTCGCTATTGATCGTGTGTAGAGACATTTTAGTTTATGATTTTGATAGACAAACATGGAATCAAAATATTAAAATAATTAGGAGGTACTCATACTTTATTATTATTAAACTAATCTTGTAGATTTAAAGACAAATGTAGGTAAATATTCATAGATTTCGATGTCCAATGTTGTCAGTATTGAAGGCAGTTGAAATCTTAACAGTATCCTATCATAACATCATCAAATCTTGACATAAAATAAAATAACATACCGACGTCATATGAAAGAAACGTATTTCCACAGCCAATCGATGATGGGGCTTTATATTACGAGTGATATAAAGTCAGTTGCATTCGAATCTAGTATCCCACAGCAAGAAATTGACAGACAAACTGTATGACTGATTTTTCAACTTTGACATTTTTGAAAACTTGGTACATACTCTAATAGGAAATTTTACGCTGATTTCGAATATACCACATGTTAGTATGCTGAAAAAATGATTTCGCACAACAAATCGCAAAAAAAACCAGGCTATTTTGAAATTTGTGACTACATTTTTGAAAATTTCAACCCGAAGATGTAATCCGATCATGCTGGCCAACGAACTTGAACTTTCGTTTAGTGTCCTTAACATTTTAAAATTTGTTTGAAGTTTCTAGCACAATTCAACGGACAGTTATCGTCTGGAATGACACATACATATATACATACATACATATATACGTACATAAAAAAATGCGTTAAACTTCAGAATATGATTCAGGATAGCCTGAACCGGATTTCTGCATAAAATTTTTTCAAAAATTCACATTCTACAAATTTTGAGGCGAGAGCAATAGCTTAATTTTCTTCAAAAATTCGCTAACACTTTGGTGCAGACTGGGGTACCATAGGAGACTGCTCATTTTACAAGGATTTAATTGATGCAAATACTGAGGGCTCAGTTTCAGAGCTAGAAGAAGAAATTTGTGAAGAGCATGAAGAAGAAAGTCTTCTTGAAAGAGTTTGAGTTAATTCAATCCAATTCAAATTTTTCTCTAACTGCGCTCAAATCTTTTTATCAACAAAAAACAGCCATTTTTCGTGACAACAATTTATCCATATTCCAATGTTGTTGTTACAAAACGTCCTTTATTCTCTTGGTTATAACAAAAGGTTCCATATCTAAAAGTGTGTACCATAATTCCGCCTCAAAATTTAATTTCCTATTAATTTTCTTTGTTCATTTTATTTGTATACGTTTAGATGAATAGATTAAAAAAGGTTTCATAAATATATTGTTAATGGTATGTCCTGAATAGTATTTTGCGAATATTAGGAAATCAGCAAAACTGGATATAGGCCCTTTTGCAGTGAAGCACCTCATATTCCAGCAGTCTAGAACATCTGGGCTGTGGCACCTTGCCCTACGTGCCAGACGATCCTATGATACCGGAATGATACGTACGACTCGTCTTGGGGATTGTCAAATTCTGGCAGATTTTAATCAAGTCTGTCCTCTTCAATTCTATCAATAAAAACCGTCGAATGTATTTCCGCTGAGGGTCGAGTTTGCTATGTTTTCCCCTAACAATCATTAGGTTTGCAGAAACAAGTTCGTTGTTATACACTTCGTAAAAGAAAACAGTACCCCACTGTCGCTCTCCCCGTACTCTAGTTAGAAAACTTTTCTTCATGAATAATGAAATGAATATTGTTATTATTATTATTATTTTCAATAATTCAGCAAAATTGGGGTCGTATTTGATTGGGAATAAGGCAGTTTAACTCGTATCAGGTGGCTTCTGTCGACTACTAGAAGCGCAGTACCAGGAATCACAGTGCTGCTATCTCTGTTGGATGATTCATTTTTTGGGCAGACACAGTTCATCATTCGAATCTGAACCCTGAACCTTACTGTCTGCCGAAACAACGGGCATCCCACCTTCACACACTGGAAATATTACCAAATTTGAAACGACTAACTCCTGACAAGGGCAAAGGAATGAATGGGCTGAAATCATCGGCTCACACATATTTGCTAATAGCTATACACCAAAACAAGCCGAATAAAATGCAAATAGCTCTAATTCGGTTCAGAACTCAGCTTGATTTTCCTAACTATGGAAACTGTAATTGTTTCTCTGAAATTGAAACATTGGCAAATGACTCCACGAATAACATCAAAAATACGCTTTTCAAGACTCACCCATGTGGTAGATCAGGTACTTCGGCAACTAGTAAAAATGACAATTTCGTAAACGTGCTCTTTGAATGTCGTTTTAACAGATTTTGGATAGGAATTCACACGCGTGTCGTTTTGGCATATTGTAGAGTGACACCCAACATTTATGAGAATCGAATTTGGTGAAAATAGGCAGAGCTTCATTTTGGCGACTTTGGAGTATCTTATTAAGAAATATTGTGTAGATATCTTGCACATGTAACACGAAGAAGGCAGAATGAAATATGTGGGTGAAATTCGAGTGTAAGAAGGGTCGGATGACGAAGAACTAAATTTCAAGATCCAAATTCTCCAAGTAACCAGTTATTATCGAATTCCCCCTTAACAGTGAACCAGGTTTCGTTGTGTGTTTTTATAAATTGAGAACGAGCCAAACCTGCTTAGGTGTGAGGGGACTTGGAGGAGCCACCTTGCAGGGACAAGCCCGCCGCGTGGGAGTCCCCTCCCTCTGCACAAAAGACGGCGCGGCGCCTTGAGGCAACGGAATGATAAAGTGGAAGAAAAAAGAGAACGAAGCGACAACAGAAAGGGGGAACCCAAAACGAACCTTTTTATGAGACTCTTCAATAAGTTCCTGCCCTTTAAAAAAAGCCACCCAGCGACGTTTCCCGTCTGATTTTGGCCCCCTGATTTTCGTAAGCACCCTCCGCAGCAATTACTCTTCGCTTTCATCCTCGGAGGGAATTTTTTTTTTTTTTTAATTTATTTTTTAAAGTGTGTAACTCGCCCACCCTCGCAAATCACACGTTTTTCTGTAAAACTTTCCTTGCGAGTTTCATATTATACACAAACCACCCACTCAACTTGTTCCCCGAAAAGGTGGTCAAGTTGTTGGGGAGGCTCCAACGTACGTAACAGCAGTACGAAACATTGGTAACCGAACGACTTCAAAGTTGAATAGAATTCAAATTTAAATTTAGATTCGAAATTTACCGACTCGACGTACACTGGCCGTACTATTTCGAAATTTTATCGGAATTTTCGTCAAAACAAAATTATCAACGATTAACTGGGACATTAAGCAATTTTTGCACAAAATTATACCGAAAAACGTACTTAAATTCCATAATTATATGTTGAAAAATCTGTAAAAACTGCAAAAAAAAACCTCCAAATCTTTTTTGAATCAACGAATTTTATTTAATACAAGTTTTTTTGCCATAAAATTAAATACTTTCTACTGAAATTGTTCAAATTTCATTACATTTTAACATATTATAATACAATAGATAATTTTAGAAAATTTGCTCATACGATCATGTTGCATGACTGGAACTTTTTGTTTTCATTAGAGACGTGTTGCATAATGCATCAGGATTTACTGAGAATGTAGGATTTTTTTTGGCGAATTTTCGTAGAAAATAAGCTACTGCTATGGCTCGGAAAATTTTTACATCAAAATTTTTGAAAAATGTCTACATAGAAATCCGTCTTGAGGCATTCTGAAACGATTCCTGAAGTTTGCGCTTGTCCATAAAACTCTAGAACCTCCTTTGACTTGCCGAATTTTATTTAGAATGATTTTTTTTTTCTTTTTCATAAAATTGGTTTTTAACCATTTCGTTCTACTGATATTTTTCAAATTTCAATACAATTTAACATATTATAATACGGTTGATAGTTTATGAAAATTCGCTCATGCGATCACGTTGCATGACTGGAACTTTTTTTCCACCTTTAACACAAAAAATTGATTAGATGTAATTGGAAATAGGTTAATCTTAACCTTAGCAATTCGAGCTTAAAAGCGTTCGAATACCTACGATTTTAAAAAACTTTTATCTTAAAAATAGATCTTTTTTTTCGTGCAGCATAATGAAGAATACAATTACATAGAATGTAGGATTTTTTTTGTTAAACATTATTTATCATTTTGACCGAAAATTGAAAGTAATTGGAAATAGGTTAATTTTAACCTTAGCAATCCGTGCTTAACAAGGTTCGAATACCTAAGATTTTTAATACTTAACTATTCTCACGTTAAAAATAGATTTTTTTCCATTAGATACATGCAGCATAATGCAGGATGCAATTACTGAGAATTTAGATTTGAGAATAGCACAGTAATGGCAATTTTTTTAAATGTTTTGCGGTGGAATGAAACACTCTTGCTTTTCGGAACATAGTTAATACAATATTTTTTAACAAAGCCGCAGCATATGATTTACTATGTTTTAACTAATGTTAGTAAATCATGTGCCACAGATATGAATTTATGTAGTGCAACGGCTCACATTTGACGTCAAATAAGATTTTTCGTTAAGAAAAAGCTGTTTTCCTTAACCCTTCAGTACTCGCGTATTTGCTTCCGACCCTTCTTGTATTCTCCTAGCTCCTGGAAATGATAAGTTTAGTCACCTTTCGAACTTTGAACAGGGCATACGTTACTCACAATCACTAATCTGACCCGACGCGAGTGGTAACGTCCGTAGTTTTTACCAGGTGTTGACCCGAGGCGAGTACAACCGTACCTAACCTCATATGAACTAGGTAATTCGTTTTTCATTCAATTTACAAAGTCTATCCCGGTATTTGGTACGAATGAAAATATTAGCAAGTATTATGTTTTACTAAACTGGGTTTTTTGTTTGAAATTGAGCGAAATTCAGCGCGAGCCGACATGTTTTCTATTGATTTTCACCTACAACCAATGCGTTGCTAGGGAAGTGTAACTCCCTTAGTTTTCATAGCAGGAGAATCGTTCGCCACTTTTTGGAATGCTCTCATTTTATCCCAACACCGCATGATCCTTAAGCCGCTGTAGTGTGAAGGAAATCTGATTAATTATTCTACGATATAAACTAATATTGCTAAATAAGCATGATGTGAAAAGAAGGCACTAGAACATGGTAGGTACTATTGAGTTGTAGGTACTTGTAAGCAGTAAGTACTAGACAATGCATGGAAATAAAGCTGATTTCTATGGTATTTAATCTCTGAAGCTGAAATTTGAAACAAGGCTTATGTATATAAGAGAGGTAGAATATAATTTCGTGCGGAACCACCATAATCTACTGAAATTGAGCTCGTAAGCTATAGAGCCTCTATACCTATACTAATACTTTACTGAAAAATTACGTTTGGAAATAGATATAACCCAAGACAATATTATTTGCACAAAAGCTAAGTGCTTTGCAGTTCCTAACTGGCTGTTCGATTCATTTTGTATTCTTAATAACGTGAAAGAAGGCTTACTTTAGGGACTTGTTTTGCTATTATAAATCATATTATTCTTCATGTTGGAGGAATTAATTTGTAAACTAGATGTAGGGGTTCAATATTTTAATTGACTCGTCTTCGAATAATCTTCTGGTGGTTCTCGGTATTAAATTGAAAATAGGTAAAGTTGGAGAACTGGCAAAATCGAGGGAATTTTTCTGATCAAAGAAAAAATTATGATTGAAGTACTTATGTGAAGTTTTGTATTTTTTTATTAAAGATTATCGATTCCTGTAGCTTGAAATGTGCTTGCTTTATTATTTTACTCCTTTATTAATTTATTTTTCGATAATTTCATTATGGGTCACCAGTGATCCGACGCGAGTACTAACGTGAGTGGACACCACGCAAGTTCTGAAGGGCTCCCTGTTCATAAAAATGTTGGCATCCATATCGGCTTCATTTGTTAAACATAAAATTTACTTGATTTTATTCGGCTAAACTCGCAAGGGAAATTAAGCATGGTGATTTTGTTGCATCCATTGTTTCAGTTGTATGCTTGGTTTGCCCATATACTACTAGGTACATGCTCGAGTTAGAAATTTACTTGGCTTTCTCTAAAGCCGAGTAGAAATTCAAGTAAAAAAACATTCTCGTT
Organism: Adelphocoris suturalis; assembly: GCA_030762985.1. Lineage (NCBI taxonomy): Eukaryota > Metazoa > Arthropoda > Insecta > Hemiptera > Miridae > Adelphocoris > Adelphocoris suturalis. The sequence continues at coordinate 19,688,522 of CM061051.1, forward strand.
GAAAAAAAAAAGCTTATAGGTTGAGAGAGAGAAAAAAACCGCGGGAACATTACAGGAACCCCCATCATTTCTGGAAAACCTCACAGGGCTTGTCTCCGCGCAGCGGACCCTCATCTCCGTTTTATTATTTTCCCCTTTTATTTCTTTGCAAATGAAAGTAAAGGAAAAATAATGGAAGTGAGTCGTGGAGCTAAATCTCGGCCCAGCGAGCCCCTCCTCCCGTTTCCTGCTGCGCCAGCACTTATGAGGGCGAAAATAATGTAAAATATTATTTATAACTGGGAGGTTCTTTTGTCCTCTCGACTAGATTTGGGTCAGAAACAAAGAAAACCCCTCTACATATAACTCAGATGTATCTGAGTCAGTGGGAGGAGAGGAAAAAAAAATGTAGCGTCATAAATTCCCGAGCTCTACTTTTCTGTAGGAGGGGGGGAAAGAGGGAGCTAGAGAGAAAAATGAGGGTTGGTTCTGAAGGCCCTTTGTAGCTGTAGAGTTTCTGCTTTCACACACAGTCGCAAAAAATTATAAAAAGAAAGAAACACAAGAGAAAGAAAAAATACTAAAAGAGGTGAAACGTGAGTTTGTTAAAAAAGAAAAAAAAATGTGATGGTAGAGTTTTATCTTGTAGCTCTGAAGCACAGAGTGATTGTATTTCACAGTTGGGATGGCTTGATTTTGCAAAGGAACAACCAAGTAGACATCATAGCCGTGTTCTAATCGCTATGCGATACCAGCGCCTTTATAGGAGTAGATGGTAGGAACCGCCATCCAAATACGAGCTCCCTCTGCGTTCTGGAGACCCAGTTACAGTCGGGCTTTATCTGTGCGGCCGGGCGTCTCTCTTTAGCAATATTTCCCACCTATTTCACTGGCGATTGTTTCCAGCCCGACGTACTTCCTCCCCATGCCGACCTCCCACCGTCTCCTGTCATTTCAGATGTATCGTTAATCCCTCCTTTTTTTTTTTTTTATTCGACGTTCGAACGAATATGCCAAACCCATATATCAGAATCGTCTTTCCTCCCCGAAAAACTGACAAACCGCTAACGTGAAGAGAAAAATTAAGTGATTTTTCACTCCGATCCCCTTCTAATGGCCTAGTAGAAAGTGATACCGTGGGCTCCTCAGATGGCTTCGTCAGCAATCTGTCTGCTTCATCAGTATTAGAGTTACCTTGTAAGCATGAAGGTTCCCATATCGGCTTACGAGTTTACCTTCATGGATTTTATCTAAAATGTAAAGCGACCGGTTCACGACACAATATATTGTAAACCTTATCTGTCGGCAGAGTTGACCAAATCGTACTTGCAAGTACTATGTACAAAGTACGAGTACAAGTAATTGAAAAGTAACTGCAAGTGCGAGTCCTCAAAAGTAAGTACTTTTACATAAAATTTCAGTGCCTAGTACAATGACAAGTACTTTGTACAAGACAAGTACAAGTAAAAATACTTGCCAATATTTTTAGGTCAAGTACAAATGCACGAGTACCGTAGGATGGGGTTACTTCAGACCACGTTTTCAGGTGTTTTTTAGATTTCTCTGTCTGTATCTCTTCAATGGAGTTGGCCTTTCAATATGTCACACCTGATCTATTTACCGTCATATTCCCATTTCAAAATTTAACATTCGAGCATTTGGAACCCATGAAAAACAAAGGTAAAAGTGGTATAGTCATTACCCCGCGTGGGGGCAACTTCGGACCACTCACTTTTTCACTCAAATAAACAAGAAATGAAGCCCTGGCTGGATATTACCCCCGTATTTTGCTACCAGATGGGTTCTCTCAACTATTACGACAAAAATATTTCATTTTTAAACATTTATTCCATACAAAACAAAACCAGAAATGAGCATCAGAGCTGCCATTCAGAGCTGCCTCCAAAGTGTCTTGCGTATAATTTCTTTAGGGACGGCCCTTGACTTTCTTTCGGTACTTTCGTGGCATGCCTCTAACACATGGAAAACATTGAAACATGAGTAAGCTCAATCAAAATGAGAAAAACACGTAAAAGTGCGCTAAAACACAAAAAATCGGGTGGTCGTAAGTTGCAGCCCAAAGTGGCGACTTTTAGTTTTTCGTTGCTGGAAAATTACCTAACTAACAACTAAATAAAACATCTGATTTCTTAGTTAAATTCCTCATATAATTTTGAAGAAGTATGTGAACTTACCTGTTCGGAAAATCTAGCGGAAATATGTAGCTGCAGGCACACTATAAACACAACAGGAAAATGTGTCGAAATAGCTGATAACAAAAACGTGAAGAAAACGATTAAATAAGCGACGACAAGAAACTATCTTCAGGTTTCATGTAGGTTTGGGTAATGCGCTACCTACCTATTGGGACCTTAATGAACTTCCTAATTTCATTTCTATGGCCGGTAGAGGGCTCTGCGCCTGCATTCTTCCGCTGGTCTGAAGTTGTACCACCTGGTAGGAAGTAACCCCATGTTACGGTACTTGTACTGTACTTATAAAATCAGCAAGTACAAGCACTTGTACTTGAACTTTAAGCAACGCAAGTACCACCCCTTTCCCTCTCAAATCTTGAAAATATGTCGGTAATCACTGAATTTCTGATAATGAGGTAGTCGGTGGTAATCATTGCATTTTTGGAGGAAAAGATGAGCTATTTGGGTGCTTCAAAATTTGATTTTAGGGAGCTTTCTCATGACTTGAACTTTGATTTTATGTAAAGGTAAGGCTCCTTGAGGTTGACTCCTTGAGGCTAGTGAGCTTTATTCATTTCAGCTCCTTTCCAACAGCAGTGCAGTGGTTCCTCCTCATCAACCACCATATACCATGAGCCAAAGTAGTCCGAAACATAGGTCTACCTACAAGAACGCCTCACATACGATCACCATAATGGAGAATCGGTCCAAACACCCCCCCCCCCCCCCTCCTCAATCATCTTTTTGCAAGGCCCAAACCCTTTCTCAACCTCACACCGCCTTTATCTCTGGAAACTGAGCTTCTGTTTAATATCACTCTGATAAGTTGGTGCATTAATACCTACAATATGGCTGACCCATCTGGCGAAACCCAAATAAAAAGACTTCAAAAGCAAGCAGCAGAACAAAGCGATGACAGACTATGGCAGATGCACCAAGGTACGGGAGGAACGATATTATTCACAAAGATGCATAACTAGAAGAAGATACTATACCTAGAAGTTGATGAAATTATCAAAGCCACCGTAAGCCGTCTATTCCCCACTATATTCATCTATATTTCAAAACCTATTGTCACTGTGGGTAAAACATCAATACAGGCGTCTAAAAAGTTCCAGTCATGAAACATGATCGTATGACCGAATTTTCGTAAAATATTATATTAAATTACCTATATTACATTGTTTTGACATTTGAGCACTTTGAGTGCTACCATTTTTATGGCAAAAAAAAAAAAAAAAAAAAGTTCACCCTACAGAAACGGGCAAAAACACTGACAAGATAAAAGGATAGTTTTTTTTTTTTTGCATCATTTAGTGGCCATGTTGAAGGAAAGATCCAAAAGGTGCTAAAAAGTTCCAGTCATGCAGCATGATCGTGTAGCGACTTTTCATAAATTATCTTATTGTATAATGTGGAAATGTTTTGAATTTTGAGCTGTTTGAATGCAAAGAAATTGTTAACTATTAATTGAATGGCAAAAACGTATTGTAAATAATAATCTGCTATTCAAAAAGCGATTTTAAGGATATTTAGCGTTTTCAGCGAATCACTGAACAAACTGGGAATTTGATTGGGCGAATCTTTTTAGATTATTTCAACCTCAATCACAGGCTATTAATTTATTTTTCTAGCTTCAAACATAGGGAGGTGTTTGTGGTAAGGAGAAAAAGGGAGGAGGGAGGGGGTAGTTAAATTGAATAATTTGGTCATCACCGAACGAACTGGTGATCTGATGTTCGGATGAATGAAATTGGATTAGTCTGAACGTTAATTTGGGTTATCTATCAAGAATATTTTTAATCTGCAATATGGGGGTGTTTGTGGAGAGGGAGTGGAGATTGATCTCAATAGTGTGGTTCTAATAGGTAAGTTATACGTAAGAGCTTTTAACTAAGGACTTTTTTGAATCAGATACATAGGGATGTCCCAAAATGTGAAGGATGAGGGGGCGCTTGCGTTTATGCAAGTCAACCTGTGCATCGCACGGGTGAACCAGCTAGTCATCATGAATAAGTGAGAAAAATTGATATTTATGTGAAAAATGCCCATAACTGATCAAATTTTGTATTTCGGCTGCGTGTTCTAAAATTTTCATTGCGATCTCGTCACACGGCTGTCCCCTTAGTTTTAGCGAATTTTTGAAGAAAATTAAGCTATTGCTCTCGCCTCAAAATTTGTAGAATGTGAATTTTTGAAAAATTTTTATACGGAAATCAGTTTCAGGCTATTCTGAATCATATTCTGAAGTTTAACGCATTTTTTTTATGTACATATGTATATATGTATGTGTCATTCCAGACGATAACTATCCGTAGAATTGTGCTAGATACTTCAAACAAATTTTAAAATGTTAAGGACACAAAACGAAAGTTAAAGTTCGTTGGCCAGCATGATCGGATTACATCTTCGGGTTGAAATTTTCAAAAATGTAGTCAAAATTTTCAAAATAGCCTGTTTTTTGCGATTTGTTGTGCGAAATAATTTTTTCAGCATACTAACATGTGGTATATTCGGAATTAGCGTAAAATTTCCTATAAGAATATGTATCAAGTTTTTAAAAATTTCAAAGTTGAAAAATCAGTCAAAATCGAAATAATGCCGTTCGCTAGTTGTGAAAATCGGTAATATTTGCCTGAAACATTGTCCAAATTCAGATTGAACTACTCTTATGATTGAACCAATCCTAGAACCATGTTTTTTAAAACGTAGGTAGTAGGTGCTTGTTTAAAAAAAAAGAAAAAAAAAAGTAATCACAACTAATGACACTTCCCCATAATTTAGGCTGTCAATAGATGCACAGAGACTACAGTTTGTCTGTCAATTTCTTGCTGTAGGATACTAGATTCGAATGCAACTGACTTTATATCACTCGTAATATAAAGCCTCATCATCGATTGGCTGTGGAAATACGTTTCTTTCATATGACGTCGGTATGTTATTTTATTTTATGTCAAGATTTGATGATGTTATGATAGGATACTGTTGAGATTTCAACTGCCTTCAATACTGACCACATTGGACATCGAAATCTATGAATATTTACCTACATTTGTCTTCAAATCTACAAGATTAGTTTAATAATAATAAAGTATGAGTTCCTCCTAATTATTTTTAATAATTTGATTCCATGTTTGTCTATCAAAATCATAAACTAAAATTTCTCTACACGATCAATAGCGACTGAAATGTCGAAGATTTCTTCAAAAATTCGCTCATGGGGTCATGCTGCATGACTGGACTTTTTTTTCAGAACATGGTTGGCCTCAATGATCAGAATTTAAGTGCCTAATTTAATGTTATCCACAACTTTTCTTCGAAAATTCGCTCTATTAATCATGCTACATACTTATACATACTACATACGTACTTTTTGTATATCTGGTATAAGAAATACCATATTGGGCACTGACGGCGACTAACTCAGTGGGTATTGTTTGGCTTTGAAATTCATACCCAGCGTTTCATAGATGAGACTCATCTATTTCAAGTCTTAATTTCCATTAAGTATCGCCCACTACGATAGGAACAGCCTATCCCCAAGTAATAGAATACTAATTGAAACTTTAAATAGGGGTTTTAGAGGCATAGAGAACGGTGGACTGGGGCGTGATAAAAGTGGGAATTTCCTTCGGTAGATAAAGGTTTTAACAGGACGGTTTATAACAGGGAGAGGCGTCGCTATCCCGTTACTAGGGATTGGATTACGAGGCTCCAAGCGCCGATATATTTACCAGGGCAGGGCATCAATATCTTTATCACCACTTTCCAGGACCAGGAGCCTTGATGGTCCTTCGCCGCTCCGATCCTACACTTCGATTACATTACCGCTCTTGACAGTCATTTAAGCGCATTTCCAACGTAATTTTCGGATTCGAAGGGAATTCCTGGTTCACGTGCCATTTGATTTGCCCTGCCTGGTTGATCCTTGATGAGAGATTGATCGCAGTTGCAATCTAAGATAGGGGTAATACAAAAATTGTGTCAATATCTAGAACAAACCTAGAGAGGGTCAGCAATAGTAAATCAATTCAGGCAATCATGTCAAGTCTCCAGTAGTAAATTCTCCTAGATTTTTTGTCTCTATAAATTGCAGTGTTGGCTTTATTAAGAAAACGAAAATAAATTTGTTGTTCTATTAAATAGTTTTATTTGTTTTGAACATAATTTGTTCAGGTTTTCCTTATTGATTGTTTTAAACAGTATAAAACTGAAAACTTGAACTAAAATACTGAAATATAGAGAGGGTTAGCACCACATTTTTTGAGGTGCTGCCCTGCCATACAAATGGGGCGATTGCACTAATGCCCTGGAAATCGCATTCGGGGCTAAGAAAATTAATATCATCGGCATTAAAATCAGTTTTTAAGGTTTCAAGGGGGTAGAATCCTAATTGAAGTTGTTATTATTAGTATTATTTATTTATTAATATATATATATATTTATATATACTTGGGGATAGGCAGTTCCTATCGTAGTGGGCGATACTTAATGGAAATTAAGACTTGAAATAGATGAGTCTCATCTATGAACTGCTGGGTATGAATTTCAAAGCCAAACAATACCCACTGAGTTAGTTGCCGTCAGTGCCCAATATGGTATTTCTTATACCAGATATACAAAAAGTACGTATGTAGTATCTATTAGTATGTAGCATGACTAATAGAGCGAATTTTCAAAGAAAAGTTGTGGATAACATTAAATTAGGCACTTAAATTCTGATCATTGAGGCCAACCATGTTCTGAAAAAAACTAAGGGGACAGCCGTGTGACGAGACCGCATTGAAAGTTTTAGAACACGCAGCCGAAATCAAAAATTTGATCAGTTATGGGCATTTTTCACCTAAATATCAATTTTTCTCACTTATTCATGATGACTAGCTGGTTCACCCGTGCGATGCACAGGTTGACTTGCATATACACAAGCGCCCCCTCATCCATCACATTTTGGGACATCCCTATGTATCTGATTCAAAAAAGTCCTTACTTAAAAGTACTTACGCATAACTTACCTAATAGAACCAAACTATTGAGATCAATCCCCAATCCCGAATTCGACATTTAAATCATAAAGTTGTGATGGCTCGTTTTTTCCTGAAATCCATCGATTTTCGTTGAAAATACCACGTTTTTTCGCATTCAAAAGCCGTTTTTCCTCCTTGTTGTTAGTTTTATCAATTTTTTGGCTATACCGTTAGAAAGCTGATACAATGTTGAAGTTTTTACTGTACTTGCAAACGACTGTTCATTTTTTTATAGAGGGGGAAATCAGATTGAAAAAACCCAAATTTTTAGAATTTTACAAAGTTTGTACTTTGACTTCTTTTTTTGGTCACTTAACTCTCTTGAAAAATTATGATTTGGCATCAAGAAGATAGGAAATTTAACGTCCTTTCGAACGGTATCCTCAGGGTTGAGAATACTCAAAGAATGAAGGGGTCACAGCCATTTTTAGGAGATAAGGTCGAAAACACGGAAAAAATCATAGATCGTCAATACTTAACTCGAAAACGAAGCCTCTGAAAAACAATACTCCAAAAGGCACTTTTTGTTGCAAATCACTTGTAGAATCGATCCCTGAAGTCTTACCTACTTAAGTCGAGACACCATATATATATATATATATATATATATATATATATATATATATATATATATATTGTAACGGCCCACTGTCATTATGTTTCATGTCTGTGGTAACGTATAAGGTGGGTTCCTTCCAAAGAAAATTGACAAAACTTGGCATCATAAAGCCCTGTTTAAAGAAGAACTATCATTAGGTCGGACGAGGTCAGATGGGATTATTGCATTTTTCTCTCCCATAATACTCATAGCCGTGTCCTGATGCGCACGATCATGTATCTTACTTAGTTTCTCCAATAAACAAGGTCCAGAGCCAGATCGGCAAGCAGAACATTGAGAAGGGAGATGGTAGAAATGGAAAGGAGAAACCCCAGTGGGGGAAACCGCATAAATACTTCTGCTCACCGGTCAAATCCTCATTCTGATCGTAAAATCAACTACCAAAACAACTAAAATCAACTACCAAATCAACGGCCTTCTCTATACACTTCCCTTAAACCTCACTCACAATTTTCCTCTGGGAACATTTCCGTTGTGGTATATTTGATCAGGGGATTTACTTACTCATTTTGTTCTTTCAGTTTTGGTGATTTAGTATTTCTTCTTTCAAGCCACTGTAAGCTGGTCCTTAGCGAGAAAAGGAAGTGGCTCTTATAGAGAGGGATGTTACCAAATAGTAACCATACGTTGATAAGACGTCACCACTGAAGGTGGGCACGATCTGGCCACGATGTAGCTGCATGAGGGGCGGACTATTGAAGGCCTTTGCTAAGTTGCTTGCATGGGACGTATATGTGGTACCAGGTGTGGATGAGTTGAATTGCCAAATTTAATGGCGATCTCCAACTCACCTTTACCACTGTGCCGAAAGAGAAGAACACTTGGATATACGGGTGTTACTGTCTCTAATCGAGCTAGAAGTGTTACAATTGTTGGGAAGCTGTATGTTGGATTGGGAAACTATTATGTAAATCACAGTGCACTAGACTATAGTAATGGTCTGGGCACTTACCGTGTCTCTGCTTGGCAGCCATCTCACAGGGGCCTGGTGATTGTCAGCAGTAATGTTGAAAAATTGATTTGTTGATGAGCCACGAGTTGAGGACTCTGACTGTTTTCGTTGTTACCCCAAGGAGTCACAGAAGGTGACTCTTCAAAATGACTTTAAATGAACCTGGCGTGTCTCACACCTGTATACCTGTAGAAAACCAGTATGTTTTAATTTTGAATGCAAGAGAGAGTCAGGGTTGCCTTGAAAGAAAGATGCGTTACTTTTAATTAGTTTTATGATTACCAGAGACTTTCACAACATGACAAGGCATGAATATTCAGAAATCAATACTGCGTGACTATCACAACTGTGTGGTTTTCATAAAAGATATTAATGGTAAGATTTGCATAGTAAGCCTAGCACTACAGCCTTCACAACCCTCTGCACCCGGTTACGTGCGGCCCATGAACCTACAGATGGCCCCGACCTAGTAAAACTTCTCTATAAAATTTCAATAGACGACTCTACTCCTTTGGCCTATGCTAGAACTCTACGTAGACGTCTACCTACAGGAACATCTTCCGTTTTACTCCGTCAAATGTTTCTACGTGTACTCCCTGATTCGGTTCGTCTCGTAGTAGGCTCATCCACAGAGACTTCCGCACAAACTGCGGAATGTCTCCTGTCCCTAGCCAACCAGTCAGCTACACTAGTCAACTTCGCTCACCCACCTTACAAACTTCCTCAGGCGACCCTTCGTCCTTCTCTTCGCTTCAAGAGCTTCAGGACCTTCAACTGGAACACACCAGACTCTCTAGGCTATATAGAGCTCCGGTGTTCCCTACTACACTCAACCATAGACGCAACAAATCTTGACCGGCCGTCTCACCTAACAATAACTGCGAGCACGTGACCAGAGCCCGCTACCGCCAAACAGGTTTGCTTCAGCCTCCGGCCACAGACACTATTCCCAGTGCCATCACGACAACCTCAACACACGAGAACACACCTACAAACCTTTAACTACCAACGAAGCGCCCCGGCTCTCGGCTTCACCAAGACGACAGAAGTCGTCAATTCTCCGCCTTATACTCCAGATGAAGCTTTTCTGTTGACAGCAAGAACTCTCTCTACGAGAGGACCTACTACCACACATACTCTTTATGCCATGCCTCTCTCGTTTAACGACTTTCTGCCAAATGACTTCTAAGTGCTGATTTGAAAAACATTTATTGACTTTTCTTGTGCAATTATCGTATATCAACATTGCAATCACCATTTACTCAACCTTAAGCGAACTCTGCTTTGTACTTTGCTAAGTTCGAATTTTACAGTTGTCCTGTTTGGTCACACTTTCACGGGTCCGGCTCCTCCTCCTGCAGCACACCCCTCTGCTGATCACATTCCTCTTCTGCAGTACACCTTCCTTGCTTTCCTTGCTGCACACCTCTTCTTAATCACTTCTCTACTCAACACGCCGCTACAACCCGTACCAATTGTAAACCGGGCATTGCTAACAATCCTTCATTATTGTAAAACGGTCAGCAAGAATTACAACAGATTTTTTTCCACTCATGTAATTCGCAGCTAAAAACTATCATAAGGGGGGGAGGGGGGGGGGTGTGGTATACACCCGCACCTGTGGAAACTTGTCACCCTTATCTGGCCTGGGAGGTCTCACCCATCACCAGGTCAGCACCTTTATAAAGAGCCAAGAGAACCACTATATATACCATTCTCATCTAAGACTTCTTGGAGTTATTATACCTCGACATCCTGCATCCCATACGAAGCTATCATTATACATTTATATATATTCCTCATGAGTCTGTTACCGCACTCTATTCTTTGGAGAAATATTTCCTTCACCCACCAATGACGACTGCGTCGCTTATTTCTTCTTCTTCTTCTCCTCAACAATCGAACAGAGACTATGATCGCTAAACATTTGGCAGCAAAGGGATTTATTATAAGGGCAGGGGCTGTTGTGTTGTTGTTGTCATCGTTGCCTCGCGGTATCAGAGCGCTCGCCTTTTTCCTCACTTATCGAGCGTTACTCTCGCATCAGATTTGCTGCGATGCCTCGGGGGATAGCCGCGCCCTACAGCTTCGCTTTAGGAAGGCTAGAAGTAGTAAAACTCAATGATTTCCAGAAATTTTATTGTTTAAAATTGTTCATGTTTCAGCTAGTAGAATTGTCATTGAATGTTATTTTTTGACTGTCAAAAAACACTTCTCTAACATATTTGATGCTGATTTTGAAAATATGGTCAAAATTTAAACTTGATACAGATGAGGTAGAGAAATATGGGTCTTGGGGTAGGAATCGTGGATTTCTTTAAAATAAAAACTCTAATAAACGCTGCAATTTATTAAACAACGGTTTATTATTTCTGAATTAGATAATTTCTACACAGAACACTTGTCTATAATTATTAAACTACGTCTATTACAGGAACATTATCAAGTACGCATTAAGTAGACTTCGGCGTGGTGACACTCACGTCACCTTTTTCTTTAGTGTTTTTTCAAAATTTCTATTTCATCGTAATAATGATTCCTTTCGACCCACTTCAGCCGTATTTTGCATAAAAAGTAGTTTCTGTCATTAAATTTCATTCAATGAATCTTGGAGAAGCAATAAGAAACACTCGACCTGCAAGAAATTTTAGCGACCATCTCTTGGTGAAATTTTACTCTTCGACTCAGAGAAGAAGGGGACAATAACCATTTTATGGTGAGAGATACAATATTCAATCTTTGGGTGAGGGATATAGTATGCAACATGCGATTTTAAGGGCAGCACCCCCCCCCCCCCCCCTATCCCCACCGTCCACGGTAGAGAACGCCTGCCGAAAAGATATTAATTAAATAAAGTGAAATACACTATACAGGTTTACTGGTCCCTCTGTCTGTAACAACAGTATCTATGTACAAAAGCACATCATACTTGAAGTATATAAAAACTGACTTAGGCACTCACCAACTGAAAATTAATGGGGTAAAAATAAAACCGGTTTTGATTTACTCCCATGTTGATAATATTTGTTCCTATTTAGGTTCTAGCACTTAGAGAGAGCGATCGAATGAACGTACAGCGAACTGGGTGGTCTCATTGGATTCTCTGGGATCATATTTACAAATGAAAGCCTAAAACTCGTTTATATTTCGAATTCAGCCCCTGGCACATCCCAGGCCGATATGTGATCTATGGGCCGAATTTCAAAATGTTTGGTCCAGTAGTTTCAGAAAAAACCTACGGATGGCGGACAGAAGGACTTCATTTTATTTAAATAAATTTGTCTACTTCATTGAGTGTGTTTCACTCCATTTTCTGTCTAAATTTATCCAGAAAAGTTTTTCACTTTTATCCGAATTTAATGATTAATAATTGATTATTATATCATTAATTGTAAATAATGATTATATTCAGCTCAAGGTATTATAATCTAGTATAATTTGAAAAATTTCCCTCACAGTCTTAACGCAATCACCATACGAAATTTGGCTTACCGAGTAAACTTTTTTTCTTAGGTATTTATTGTTTTCTGATGATTTATGGTTTACGCTTTTCATAAATTTATTCACTCATACTGTGTTTGTAAAACCTAAATGCGTCTAGCGCAATGCTATGCATAGTTGAATCGACCATTCTTTCTTGAACGCGTTAAATGCTGACTTGGATTAGGGTAACACCTATCGTCCATCAACATATTCGTATCAGCAGATTGAGATTTCGAAGTTTGATCCCAGGGTTCTAATCATTTCGGCATCTAATCTTTTGGTAAACGTCGTGTTTTATTTTTCTTTGTGTAGCCTACCTCAATCCTAAACAAACAGCTCTTTTTTCGCAGTTCCCATCGTCAAACAAATGTTTACCTTCGCGTGTCAGCTCTCTTCGGCTACGTCATATAGCATTGGGTAATATTGGCCTTCACCGTAATAATATTTACGTGTGTTTTATTAAGTGTACAAAGAAAGGGATAAACGATAATTCATTTGTGAGCCGATGTTATTGTAAAGAGGAACAGTAACTGTATTAATCAATGAAATAGTTATATATAATCCTAATAGAAAACGTATTGCTGAACAGGACCGTTGTAACTGGTACCTATGAGCTGTAGCTTTTTTGGTTAATTACAAAACTATGTTGTAATCCACAGTTGGTAAAGAGTCTTAGAGTGACAACTACATAATATCAATTTTGCGCATATCGGAGAGCAACTCCAAGTACCTTGGTACTTTCTTTACCTAATTAAGTCGCATTACTAAATACTTGACAACTTAAAGCAAAGGCGTGTGCTGTGAAACTTTTCATTTGAAACCAATGCCAAGTCGGTAGTTCTGACGGAATATTGAGAGGAAAGGCTGACATCCCGTCTTTTTCCTGCATACCTGCAGCCCAGACGCGATACGAGGTTTCCAGCAACCCTTAGAATAATACTGTCTCCCGAGTTACAAGTTCCTATTAAATATTGTTTTTATTATCTTTTAATCAAAGAGTTATTATTTAAAATATACCCAGCTTCCTGATATATCATACATGTGAATGAATGAAGAATCAATAAAGAATGAACGATTGAATGGTTTATTTGCCTGTATATATTTTTGAAAAAATAAAATAAAAAATAAACTATTCAATAGTTATTACTCAACGTAAGGGGTCATCCTGGACCGAAATCGTGTGGGTTTAGGCCGGAATCGAACTGATATTTGATGAAATTGACAGCCCTTCAGTTCTCAGCCAATTAAATTTTCACGTACGCCCACGCCAGTAGACATAACCAGGTATTTTCTTTTACAGGTTGAGGATGAGCAGCTTGACATTATTTGGGGCTTTATTCCAACGTCGGGCAGAAATACCAAGAGATCCAGCAGATGTCAAGTTTTTGACATGGTATTTATGTCCCTCATCATGAAGCACCATCGTGCACATAATGCTGCATAAGGAATCCCTGATGGTGGAAGCTGGGGGCACCACCAGCTCACCAGAGTGCTGGTAGCACTCAACTGTGGGACCCAAAATTCCACAAACTCTTGTAGAGGCAGCGAAACTTGCTCATCCCCAGTTCCTCCATTACCTCCATAGCTAGGCTAGTGGGATGCTTCCTCCACAACCTCTGGACCAGCTGGTATTCCCGCCTCCACGCTTGCTTAGTAACCTCCACGGGGCACCAAAGTAAGAGGATTTCCTCCCTCAAGCCTTGCCATGGTCGCTTCCTCATCCTGCAGGAAGATCCGCTGAACATACGCCGCAACCTCGTCTTCCAAGCCATCAGGGCCCTCAACAGCCTGCCTCGCCAGTTCTTGCAGGTAGCCACTCTCATAACCATCAAACGGCCTATCTGCTCCCCGAGCCTCAATACTTCAGCCTTCAGATCCTCAACCGATCCTGGGGGAGGATTGCGAAATGAAGCGCTGCTGCTCCATGCCTGTTAGAGATGCGGGTGAGTCCCCACTGCTATTTGCCAGGGTGGCGCCCCGGACAAGCGGGTCTCAGGCGAAGAGATTTAATGGCAGAAAGTGTGTGCATGGGAAAACGTGCTGGCAAAAAACATTAATATGACCTACCCCACTGGGCAAAGCCTCTACCTCCTCTGCTGCCATTCGCTGCAGTTCCTCAGATGCATACCTGGGCTGCTCTCGCTCTATATCAATTGAAGCGTAGGCCTGTACAGGATGCTTCTGCCAGTCGTGGGCACTGAGGCCACGCTTGGAGCTGAAGGCTCTCTCTCAGTGGGCACACTGGTTGGCATTTGCTGGGGCAGTGGATACGAAACACACACACAAACAAACGCAAACACACACACACACACACACACACACACACACACACACACACACACACACACACACACACACACACACACACACACACACACTATATATATATATATATATATATATATATACTCGGCCCTTCGGGCCTCGCAAGGGGCTCCGCCCCTTGACCCCGCCAGGGGGGCTTCGCCCCCCTGGACCCCCCTACTCTATACTCGGCGCTTCGCGCCTCGCTGGATCTTTTCTCTTTTCTACTGTGTAGAAAACGAGGATAATTTGCTATGCAATTCGTCTCACGAGAAAAAAAAAAAAAAAAATTTCAGGCCTGGCCGGGATTCGAACCCAAACCTTCGTCTCACGAGGAAAAAAAAAAAAAAAAAAAAAAAAAATTCAGGCCTGGCCGGGATTCGAACCCACAACCTTCGTCTCACGAGAAAAAAAAAAAAAAATTTCAGGCCTGGCCGGGATTCGAACCCACGACCTCTCGCTTCCCATCTCGGGACAAAAAACGTTACACAAAAAAAGTGGACATTTTAAAAAAATTATTGGGGGTCGGCCTAAGAATTGCATAGCAATTACTATATATATATATACCTATATATATATATATATATATATATATATATATATATATATATATATATATATATATATATATATATATATAGTGCGCTATGTACCAATTAAGTGTTAACCAGCACAATAATAGACTATTTCATCAAAATCGTTCTTGGAGTTCAAAACAACTAAATCGCAAAGAAGATGCAACAACGATCATATACCCAGCTACTTCCCGATCGGAACAATACTCGTAGATCATGAGAAATTGACATTATAAGAAATTCACGTTTGCACATGCGCACAGGCTGCTAATAATCCAACAGAAGTTAAATTTATAGGGGACCACGTAGGACTAAGCCCACGCAAAACGGACATTTTTCATCATATAATTGGTCCATTATAGCCTCAAGTTTTGTCCGTGTCAACCAAATTTAGTTTTGCGAATGCTCAATAGTTAATACTCAACCTATTTCAAGAGTTCAGAGGACACAATTCTCAACTACCTTTTGAGTTTGAACGAAATCAGACCTGTAGATAACGAGAAATCGATGTTCTATGAAACTTACGTTTGTGCTCTCACACGCTTTATTATCCGGTAGCGATGAAATTTAGAAAGGAAAGTCTCGTAGCCGACTCGCACAATTCCTGAATACTATACATCAGTACGGTTTTGGGCGTGACAATGTTTTACCTGTAACAGAGTTACCTCCATCGAGGTCCTGTCAGGGCTTCAGAGATAGGGCTGTCGGCGTCCCGTTGATGAAACAACGGGCGTCGCGGCCTGTCCTCGAATGTTTTAGCAGCTGGGTTTGGCGTTGGATGGGCTTTCCAGGTGACTGGAAACCAATCTACTTCGAACATGGCTCATTAAAAGCTATTAGTAGGAGTGGGTATCTCTCTGACAGGATGCTCTTTACTCTCCTCTACCTTTTTATGGGGATATAGGTCCCCATTGCACCTCTGGGAGGGGAGGGGGGTGGGGGCACCTAAATTCCTTATATGGTAGCAGAGCTTGGTTTGGATTATGCACGGCTGACGCCTAGTAGTCCAATCCACTATTTTTGGGGCGTTAATGTTTCAGAAGAAACATGGCCCGGGGTTCCAAAAGAAATTCCCATTATCACCCTTTGGTATATAAATAATTTCATTGGTCTTTGACTTATAATTTCTCTTTTATTCCCCATTTATATTTTCAATTTTATGAATTAGCCACCTGAGTATTGCTATTATGTCAATTACCAGATTGGAGCACAATTTAAGTCCCCAAAGTTGGGCATATTAATTTAAGTCCCCAATGTTGGGCAAATTAATTTATATCAATTTTATTTTCCTAAGGTATAAGTCTCCATAGTTGAGCCTCCGTTTTGTCCCGATTGTTCAATGAATACTTCTAAAGATTCATTGACAATCCATCCCGTTTTAATTTCTCTTTTTCCCATCCTCAATCGCCAATGCAGCTATTTATGAATGAATGAGCACCAGTTCTCAGCTATTAACTATTCCACCTAGTTATCTTACTTGATCTTCAATCAAGTATCTCTTTAAGGGGAGGAGTGTAACAGAGTTACCTCCATCGAGTTCCCGTCAGGGCTTCAGAGATAGCGCTGTCGGCGTCCCGTTGATGAAACAACGGGCGTCGCGGCCTGTCTCGAATGTTTTAGCAGCTGGGTTTGGCGTTGGATGGGCTTTCCAGGTGACTGGAAACCAATCTACTCCGAACATGGCTCATTAAAAGCTATTAGTAGGAGTGGGTATCTCTCTGACAGGATGCTCTTTACTCTCCTCTACCTTTTTATGAGGATTTAGGTCCCCATTGTACCTCTGGGGGGGTGGGTGGGGGGGGCACCTAAATTCCTTATATACCACACACAGACACAGAATCAAAATTGATGAGCAAGCTCTGAAACGCAAAAAGCAAGTGATGATTTTGATTGTGGAGGACAAACATTTTTCGACTTCTTGCATGAATAAAACCTTTCATACCTTTCGGTAATGAAGAAGCCTAAATACTTCAACACGTTAAACTTTTTTCTTTTTTTTCAAATTTTTTTAAATCTTTTACTTATTTTACCTCATTTTCACTGTAAATCTTCTCGAACTAAGGCTGTTCCTAGTTTACGAGATGGTCAAAGTTAGTAAAACGGGAAAATAGTGAGAAATTGCAAGAGCATGGATCTAGAAGCATGCTCTGTATGGACGTAACAAAATGTAGTTCAATCACTCTGTTACGGCCACTGGCTGTGGTGGTCTACTAGGAAACGTTTCTCTGACCCTCATAGGTGGCAAAAATAAATAAAAATCGTCGAACAAAAAGCGCCTCAGTCGAAGCAAAAATATTTAAATTCGGGAACTGGTTTAAAAAATAAAATAATGCTCCAAAACCGATTCTGTCGGTTAAGATTTCCGAAAACTGGATTATTCAAACATTTGAAGCCTTTGCAATTGCTATATTTTTTTGAAATTCGCTAAAAGAGGATAGTTGTGTGAGGCCTCGGACCTACTATTTGTTGTTTCTATTTTTTATTGTTTTCAACATGGCAGCGAAACACACATCGATATGTTCGATGTGTGTTCGAGGACATGTTCGTACCGTGGTGCGAAACTTTATAATAGTTTGCCCATAAATATTAGAGATTGTCCATCTCTGGCTTCGTTCAAGCTCCTTGTAAAAAAAACTGTATATCTCACCCCAGTAATAGTTTAGTACAGTATAATAAGATCTAGCTTTATAATATATCATCATGACAAAATGTACCATTTATAATTTATTTGAAATTAAGTCGCAAGATTGTAGATGTAGATTCTTTTTCATTTCTTTTTTTGATCAATCCTAATCTTAAATTTCTGTTTAATTGTGACTCCTCCCCCAAGCACGAGCGTTTCCTCAAATCGGGGAGTAACATTCGGTAGTTGTTGTTCGGTATTTAACGTGAATAGCCCTAACCGTGAGCATCAGGTACCTGACATGTTTTGGAAAAAGGTTCTGCCAAATGTTTCCAGCTCTGCACAAATTTTTTTTTTTTTTTTTTTTTTTTTTTTTTTTTTTTTTTTTTTTTGAAGAATCTAAACGTCAAGTTGTTTGAATCCTTTTGACAATCGGCAGGGTTTCGTTGTACTGTGTAATGGATGATTTTTTCGTTCATCTTCTCTGGAAACCGTTGGAATTATTTTCTGGTAACCAGAGAAAATGTTTTTCATTCAATTTGAATTTTCGATTCTGATTTTTTTTAAAAGAATCTAAACGTCAAGATGTTTGAATCCTTTTGACAATCGACAGGGTTTCGTTGTACTGTGTAATGGATGATTTTTTCGTTTATCTTCTCTGGAAACCGTTGGAATTATTTTCTGGTAACCAGAGAAAATGTTTTTCATCAAGTAGGTGGAAGAGCCGGGTTAGGGTTAGCTGTTGTAGACACAGGGTAACTTCCAGGGTTGTATTAAAACTCATTAGGGTTTAAGGGAGAGTTTCGGAGCTGGGGAGGACCGCCGAGTATTGACCGTAGGAGGTGGAGGTTGAGAAAGTTGTGTTTTTTGAGGGTAAAGTTCCCCCTCCACTCGCCCTCCACTCGCCCTCTACTCGCACTCCATCTCCGCTTCCTACGACCCTTTTCCCACCACCATTTTCTCCCAGCCTCTCATAGCCGCCCCCAACTCCCGCTTAACCCTCTTCAACTACATCCCCAGGGGGGGGAGAGCTCCGGGCTCTTAAAGAGGAGCCTCTCCCCCACGAAAAGCTGGAGGTTGTGATGAAGAAGCGGCGGCGGAGGTGGCCGATGGTAGGGGGGCCGGGGGCAGCGCCCCCTTCCGCCGCCGCTCTCCGCCCCGCGCCCCCTCCTCACTCTTCTGCCCTGGGAGAGAGCTGGTATCTTCATCACCAAGATCAATACAGTTTTAAGGCAGAGCGCCATTTTAGCCCTCTGCCGCCTGACCACCAGCCTTCCAACACCCTTTTCCACCTTCCACTGCCCTTCTGATTAAAACCCAGCCCTTATGGTAAACCTAAGAGATCACCTAACCCTCAACATAGCCCATGCAACGCATTTTGCTTTATTATTTGCCTTTTTACAATAAAACCATACGTAAAATTACCTATATATGAGCAATAAGCATCTTTTAGCCAATTTTTGAAGAAAAATAAGCTATTGCTCTCGCCTCAAAATTTGTAGAATGTGAATTTTTGAAAAAATTTTATGCAGAAATCCGTTTCAGGCTATTCTGAATCATATTCTGAAGTTTAACGCATTTTTTATGTATGTATGTATGTATGTATATATGTAAGTATGTATATATGTATGTATGTATATATGTATGTGTCATTCCAGACAATAACTGTCTGTAGAATTGTGCTAGAAACTTCAAACAAATTTTAAAATGTTAAGGCTACAAAACAAAAGTTCAAGTTCGTTGGCCAGCATGATCGGATTACATCTTCGGGTTGAAATTTTCAAAAATGTAGTCAAACATTTCAAAATAGCCTGTTTTTTGCGATTTGTTGTGCGAAATAATTTTTTCAGCATACTAACATGTGGTATATTCGGAATCAGCGTAACATTTCCTATAAGAATATGTATCAAGTTTTCAAAAATTTCAAAGTTGAAAAATCAGTCAAAAATCGAAATAATGCCGTTCGCTAGTTGTAAAAATCGGTAATATTTGCATGAAACATTGTCCAAATTCAGATTGAACTACTCTTATGGAAGTATCCCTGTATAACCAATCCTAGAACCATGCTGTTTAAAACGTAGGTAGTAGGTGCTTGTTAAAAAAAAAAAAAAAAAAGTAATCACAACTGATGAGTTTACTCAGTGAAATATTCCGTCCTTTGATTCTCTCGGTCGCTCTCTTTAATGTTTTACTCTCAACTGTTTTAGGACTTGATGTAGCTTTAATACTGACAGTGGCTTAGAAAAAAGTATGAGTAGGTACCTCCTAATTATTTTTAATAATTTGATTCCATGTTTGTCTATCAAAATCATAAACTAAAATTTCTCTACACGATCAATAGCGACTGAAATGTCGAAGATTTCTTCAAAAATGCGCTCATGGGGTCATGCTGCATGACTGGACTTTCTAACTTTTTCCCACTAGTAAGACCTCAAAAGAATTATTAAAAATTATGAGATCACAGGATATTAGGGTTCTAAATCTAAAGAATTTCATCTGAATTATGTTAAAGTTTTTTTTTTCTTTGTGTAAATTTCTTAACAGTCAGCGGATAATGATAATGCATTCACTAAGAAATTTCATGAATTTGAATTTACAAAAATTACTGAGTAGGATACCATTGAATGGATGAGCAATATCAGCGTTGTGTTGGTCCAATGGCTTACCTATACATGTTCATAAACGACTTGCTGTGATATTTGTTTTTCTACTATTGTGCATTTTTAGTTATTTATTGGATACTGTATCGTAACCAGAGATACGGAAAACTCCCTGGCTTTGCCACAGCCTGATGTCCCATAATTCTACAAGAACTTGTGACTTCAGGTCACATTGTGATCTAAATAAACTTGGTGGTGCATGTAAGGTTTTTGATCGTGTATCAAAAGCTACGGTTATGAGAAGCAGAAAGAAAACTGTCAGGTTATACCTGATAACTGTAATATTACCGAGTTGGTATTCTAGTTGATAATATAAGCGTGGATAATGGGAAGGTAATAATTATGGTGCAAATAGATTTTTCATTTTGACTGAATTAACCATGCATTGAACTAAGAGCTATTTTCAACTACCGCTAGCTACTTGCTATTTCGAAATCATTCAGTTTTCATGATTCCAACGGTAGGAGTAATTTTTTAAAATGAATAATGTCTATGTGTTCCTGACGGTCGGTTCTAATTCGTTTAACAGGCAAATGAGATTACCCATTGTTCTGACAAATTTACTGCTACTATTTTTGATGTAAGTAGTTTTCAATCTAAAAATTTTGACACCGTCCTTACATTCCCAAGATGAGTGGTTTGATTTTACAAAATTTCGGCAATTTCTGACATCATGGGGCAAGGGGGTCCAACCCAGAGTGGGACGCAATGATGTAGCTTTTTGACAAAACTTTAAAAAATCATATACTTAAAAAACTTAATGTAGAATAGTGTGGTGGTGTCTGTATTTTTAAAATTTCACCTGCTTCAATTTAAAAGTATCAAACAAGCATGCGGATATTCCTCATTGTAAAATGTGTACTACTGGGGTCAGTTACATAGGCTTTGATTTTTAAAATTACATCAGCACTGAACCAAGAAAATTGTAACTATCATTTATATGCTGTTTATGTCCAGCTGTCCATTGAAACTATAATTGATGATAGGTATCCCCAAGAATGAATAGATGCGCAAAATGCTAATCTGGTGAGAATGAAGAATATTTCTCTACACACGGATATCCGAAGCCGCTCTATAATTCTAAGATCCAGGACTCAAATTGGCCAGGTGGATGACATTCAATTCAATTCAATTGTAAATTATAATTATAACAGCTTGTTGATTTTCGGAGTCTAAAAGATACTTTCGACTGTGATAATCATTACAACATCTTTTATAATTCACACCAATGACCTTGATGCCCAGATTTAAACCCAATGGTCGGTTAGTATGTTATATTGAGTCAAATTTCGTTAAATTCACTTCGGACCAATAGTTCAAGAGAGAAGCAAATACGGGGTTTTTAATAAACATTAAAAAATGAAAAAGTAGCAAAAAAGTCCAGTCATGCAGCATGACCCCATGAGGGAATTTTTGAAGAAATCTTCGACATTTCAGTCGCTATTGATCGTGTAGAGAGATTTTAGTTTATGATTTTGATAGACAAACATGGAATCAAATTATTAAAAATAATTAGGAGGTACTCATACTTTATTATTATTAAACTAATCTTGTGGATTTAAAGACAAATGTAGGTAAATATTCATAGATTTCGATGTCCAATGTGGTCAGTATTGAAGGCAGTTGAAATCTTAACAGTATCCTATCATAACAACCGAGCGGAGCGAGGCCTTGGGTCTGCGTGCTAGTACGTACATAAAGAGAACTTCTTCATAATTTCATGGTTGATATTTTCTAAGCCACAGTCAGTATTAAAGCTACATCAAGTCCTAAAACAGTTGAGCATAAAACATAAAAGAGAGAGACCGAGAGAATCGGAGGACGGAATATTTCACAGAGTAAACATCAGTTTTGATTACATTTTATTATTATTATTATTTTTTTTTTTTTTAACAAGCACCTACTACCTACGTTTTAAACAGCATGGTTCTAGGATTGGTCATACAGGGATACTTCCATAAGAGTAGTTCAATCTGAATTTGGACAATGATTCATGCAAATATTACCGATTTTTACAACTAACGGCATTAGGTATTTCGATTTTTGACTGATTTTTCAACTTTGACATTTTGGAAAACTTGATACATATTCTTATAGGAAATGTTACGCTGATTCCGAATATACCACATGTTAGTATGCTGAAAAAATTATTTCGCACAACAAATCGCAAAAAACAGGCTATTTTGAAATTTTTGACAACATTTTTGAAAATTTCAACCCGAAGATGTAATCCGATCATGCTGGCCAACGAACTTGAACTTTCGTTTTGTGTCCTTAACATTTTAAAATTGGTTTGGAGTTTCTAGCACAATTCTACGGACAGTTATCGTTTGGAATGACACATACATACATACATACATACATATATACATACATACATAAAAAAATGCGTTAAACTTCAGAATATGATTCAGAACAGCCTGAAACGGATTTCTGCTTAAATTGTTTTCAAAAATTTACATTCTACAAATTTTGAGGCGAGAGCAATAGCTTAATTTTCTTCAAAAATTCGCTAAAAGGATTCTATGAAACCCAAATCCCATAAGAAGTTCCTGTCATGCTGCACTATCGTATGAGCGAATTTTCGTTAAAAAAGTATCACCTTGAACCTATTGAAATTTTTGAACTTGAGTGCAATTAAATTGTTAATTACCGACTTTATAGCATAAAAACTCATTCTAAATTATATTCTGCGATTCAAAATAGACAGGATTTTTCCCTACTTCTGCAGTATTGGAATTTAAGTACATTTTTCATGCATATTTTTGTGCATGAATTGTTTAATGATCTAGTGTATCCTAGATAAACCTCTTTTGATTGAAATTCAGCTAAGAAATATAGTATTAACCATTTAAGCCAATGAGGCAGCACACACACACACACCAACGAGAGGGTGGTGTTTTTAGAGGTAAAACTAGTTAAATAAAATGAATAACTCTGTGATAACGGAGTTGGAGAGATCTGCAAGTGTCGTCATTCGATTCCGCGTGAAAAATATGAAGAAACCGACCTCAAAATCGTCAGTACATAGAGGGTCAGGTTTCCAGAAAACCCTCGATTTCATTGAAAATACCTCGTTTTTTAACATTCTAACAAACTTTTCTCTTCTAAATAGCCAAGTTAAAGTAAAATTGATTATACCGTTAAAAAAGTCCAGTCGTGCACCCCATGAGCGAATTTTTGAAGAAATCTTTGATTATTTCGATTTTTGACTGATATTTCAACTTTGAAATTTTTGAAAACTTGATACATATTCTTACAGGAAATTTTACGCTGATTCCGAATATACCACATGTTAGTATGCTGAAAAAATTATTTCGTACAACAAATCGCAAAAAACAGGCTATTTTGAAATTTTTGAAAATTTCAACCCGAAGATGTAATCCGATCATGCTGGCCAACGAACTTGAACTTTCGTTTTGTGTCCTTAACATTTTAAAATTTGTTTGAAGTTTCTAGCACAATTCTACGGACAGTTATCGTCTGGAATGACACATACATATATACATACATATATACATTCATACATTAAAAAATGCGTTAAACTTCAGAATATGATTCAGAATAGCCTGAAACGGATTTCTGCATAAAATGTTTTCAAAAAATCACATTCTACAAATTTTGAGGCGAGAGCAATAGCTTAATTTTCTTCAAAAATTCGCTAAAAGGAGTATCAAATGAAGCAGCTTTAATGGGAGTTTTAGTTTCCTGGAACATTTTGGGAAACTCAGTAATCTTTTAAAGATTTTCAGATTTTGTTTTTTTGTTCAAATTTGTTTATGTTTGAGCTGCAGTTACGGTCTCTAGATGGAAACGTTTCTGAAACAAATTGCACCATGCTTATAGAAAATTTAACGTTGATTCCGAGAATGTGGTCAAAAATTAAAAATAAATGAATTAAAGTGGAGAAATTTGAGGTTAAGAGGAAAAAACACGGTTTTCCTTGAAACCTGGCTTTAATAAATGTCCAAGGGTGTGAGATTTGAAGGTGTGGACACACCTTCTTACGCATTCATGAAGCCCTCCATCGTTCTGTGCCGAAGACGGTACCTAGTCACCTGATCCATTCACACTATGCGACAATGATTCTGTGATAATTACCACATTCGTTACATGAAAAATCATTTTCTCTTTGGAGTTCTATTAATAAAACGATGCTGGAATTATTGATTTTCTCATACCCCTGTGACTGACTCGCGCCACTGGAACACCAAATTTTAAAAATGGCCGTTTTTCAAAAACAAGTCGTTTCTATGATGAGTTTTTTTGAACATCAACTCCTGTTAAAGTACCAGAGTCGATGGAAATTTTTTTTTTGTTTTTTTGAGCACTTTTTAAAATTTTATACGACAATTTTTAACGCGCACCGAGAAAACAACTTAAACTCATCGAATAATCTTCCCAGTCTTTGGGTTGATAGTATGCTGTATACTCTCTCATACGGGTGTAGGAATTTACTGATTCAGTCCTAAGATAGTTGTATCTCCAATATGTGTAGCAATGTGCAGGTATTTATACGTTTTAGGAAGTTAAATATTAAATTCTGCCTGATCTGCAGGTTAACACATTAATTCTTTATTTGCCGGTTCTGGTCTTATAATTTGATCACAGTTTATGAGGTCGTAGAATTGATATTCAATGCTTGTAGTTAAAGCTTAATTCTTCGCACTTCCGCTATCGCTGGATCACCTTATCCGCGTACTTTGATTTTTTTCCTGTATGCTAGTGTGTGACTAATTTTGTTTGCGACGCCCTATGGTTCAAAGTATTTGAGTAGATTCTATGTCAGTTTATAATAATCGCTTGTATAACGTATACATTCTCTGTACATGCTCTGTTATGGTTCCACCACCATAATACTGCAGATCTGCTTATAAAGTTTCAACAATCCCCCCCCCCCCCCACCACAATCAGCCCCTCATAAGGCTAAGGATTGTATACAGGGTGAACTGCATGTACATGCAATCAATTGTTTGCCTTTATCAACATCAAAACTGGAGTAAAATACCGCCAACCTCAAATTTGTATCTCAATCCGTTCCCAAGACATGAATATATATATATATATATATATATATATATATATATATATATATATATATAGTATATATATATATATATATATATATATATATATATATATATGCACTTGATTAGTGATTGTTCTACTGAACTATATATTACATGAACTTAAATGATAGAAATTTGACAAGTATAAAGGTGAAAGAGTGATTTGATATTTCGAGTAAATCTTTTTCAAAATTAGAAGAGTAATGGTTTTTTCTGAACTATGGGACTTGGAGCTTTTCTTGTTTCTTGGAAGCTTGTAACCATGTAAGCAAGTATGGCTTCATTACTTTTAGCTCAGTACATCTCAATCGTTTAGATTGAGACCAGGAGGCCTCATTGATCCCAATACCCACCTATGAGCCCGTTCAGACTATTGGGATCAATGAGGCCTCCTGGTCTCAATCTAAACGATTGAGATGTACTGAGCTAAAAGTAATGAAGCCATACTTGCTTACATGGTTACAAGCTTCCAAGAAACAAGAAACGCTCCAAGTCCTATAGTTCAGAAAAAACCATTACTCTTCTAATTTTGAAAAAGATTTACTCGAAATATCAAATCACTCTTTCACCTTTATACTTGTCAAATTTCTATCATTTAAGTTCATGTAATGTATATATATATATATATATATATATATATATATATATATATATATATTTATTTATTTATATTTATATTGTGTGTGTGTGCGTGTGTCATTCCAGACGATAACTCTCCTTAGGATTGAAATGAAAATTCCGTTCTTGCGCCAAAAAATCAAGCCTTCAAATCGAAAGGATGAGTTCGTTGGCCAAATCTTTTTGAGCACATTAAATTGCTCAATTTCCAAAAAATCTACTCAAAAAACCACTAAATTGTAAAATGGCTAAAAAAATTGTCAAATTTACATTTTTTAGTAGAATGTTAGCCAAAAAAAGTTGATCAACAACAAAATTGAACACTATAATATTTAAGCACAGAAGTATGCAAAAAATTGTACACAAATTTCATTAATATTTGCTAAAAAATCTATTCAAAAAACTCCTAAAAAGAGCTAAAATTTTCCGAATCTTCCTTGGATTGCAGAATATCATTTTTAAAGAGTTTTGCTGCCATAAAATTTGTATTTTACTATATTATGCTATGTTAACTATGTTATGTGCACTCAGAATACTCGCATTTCAAAATAGTTCAACAAATTTCAAAACAATGTATTTTAAAACAATATGTTTTATCACATAATATAATACGATTATTTACAAAAATTCGCTCATATGATCATGCTGCATGACTTGAATTTTTTCAATAGTTATGTTCAGAACCCTTTTGTAAATTAGAAAATCAGTTTTATATTCTCACTTTGTGGGTGTGATTTGACTTTTTTATTTAATTTGTCTCTTTTTCGAATTTACACAATTATACCTTTAGTAATTCAACCTTTAAATTTCTTCTGTGTTCCCGATACCACACATTTTCTGGTTGAGGAAGGACACGAAATATGTTGGTTCAACAAATTTATAAAACACGACAACGATATATCAACGTCAGTCTCAACGTATGACCCGTCCCATGATACTTCAACAAATTATTGAGTAGATCAAAATTAATATGATTTATTGAAATAACTTTACTATCCTGGAGGTCAATCGACAATAGAAACACGTATGATTAATGCAACCAAATCAGGATCAGTAATATGTTACTATTGTAAACTATTCCAATACCATTCTCAACAAAACTGCTTTTCACGAAAATATGATCAATTAAAGATCTCGTAATATCAACAGATCTAGTGGAAGAATTAATCAGTGAAACCATTCCAAATTCGTATAAAATATTAAGGTATTCTCTTGAAATTTTCGTTAAGTTAATATATTAATATTTAAATCACCACAAAAAATATGTTTTTATTTTTTTATTTTTTTTATTTTTTTTTTTTTTTAAGTTGGCATCAGCATGAAAACCTTACAGCCATATTTTACAGTAATAATAATAATAATGAAATATTTACAAATTTTAAAATTTTATACACATAAAGTTATAAGTACTACATGCTTTTCATAACAATTAAATTTTACAATTAATATTAGTAAAAAATTTGAAAATAATGGAGTACACTTCTTCACTTTCAAGCGCTAGTAAAAATTCTAAATTAAATGGGTTTTGGACAACATCAGAGAGGCTATTGAACATTTGTCCTCTTTCCGTTCTATATTGTGGACAAATAAAAAATATGGTTCTTGGAGAATGAAAGCGAGGACAAATGACGAGTCGGAGAAAGTAGATTTAGTGAAATCGCGACTCAATTCGCACCAAAACCACAATCAACCCACACGTAGGGACGTCTCTGTAATGCATTACTTACCACTATGTTTTTTTTAGACCTCAAGTAACCATCGCTCGTGTCCGTCGCATAGCCAAGCGTGCCCTTATAACTGGTTCTAGTCCATTCTGTAGTTTTCTCATCAAGCCTGAACCCCTTCGCATTGGATTATTTGTCGTGAACGGGACATTCATCGTCTTGGACAGCTTCCTCTCTGTGATGCCCGTCTGAAAAAAAGAAGAAGAAAAAACCGTAGGGGCAACCCCTCCGTTGTTATGTTGCCAACCGGAGTTTGATGAGCGGACGGCCGGATGTGATGGAAACTCTATTCAACTCGCTCATCCCCAACTACCTCTACTTCACGGCATAGGGTGCCGATAATTTGAATATGAAGGAATGCCCTTCATTTCCGCGTTGTAAAAAATTGGTTATTGTGCAACGCCCCTCGCCCTTTTTTACCCCAAAAATATTGGAGAATCTATCTAAATAATGTTCAGTCGGTGCTTCACATGGGTAAAGTAGATACTAGTATATAAGTTACCCCAGCCGTATCGTTGATTTCTTGGAATGATATTCCAACTTTGTAGGGTCCCATCCGTGAGGCATTCTGAAACGAATCGTGGAGTTTTACACTCATATCTAGTATGTTGAAAACGCGACAAGCGAAAGCTCCAACTCAATCTCGTAACTGTTTACCTCCTTACCTTTCTTTATTAAATATATATATATATATATATATATATATATATATATATATATATATATATATATATATATATATATATGTATACAGTGTGTCACAAAAGTAACTCCCTTTAACTTTTTTTTTTCGCAATTTTTATGATATCGAAGTGTAACTTGGAGAGCGTTTTCGGAGTGCCTTGTTTAGTTTTAAGGAAATAAAAATAACGAAAAAATCCAAAAGTTTTTGGACTACCCAGAGAAAGAGATGGAGTGGGGGGGGGGGGTAAATAGGGTACTTTGTATTGAAAGTTGGCGGTTCTTGTTTGGTTGATTGGCCGACAGGAGCGCCACTCATCAGCTCGATCATGTTATGCCTAAATATAGTTCAGTTCGTTCGAAGCCATTATCCCGGTCGTTATTTATCTCTCCCTTTGTCTGCTCTAAATTAATATTCTAATAGGTTATGAGCCTAGCTTTCTTTCTTTTTTTTTTTCAATGTCAAGAAGTTGTATTTAATTTCGTTTTCACGGAAAAGTTTATTTGGTGCGCGATACCGCGAGTAATCCGTCCGTTATTCCGTTTGAAAAAAAAAACAAGGTTGCCAATCTGTTTTTACGCTTCAGGTGAAACATGGCGGAAGGGCAGCACGGGATGAGCATCCCGTCTCAACTACCAAAGTTGGGACAGTCGAATTTAGCAAATTGGAAATTCAGGGTCCTAAGCATCCTTGACGCCAAGAGAGTCAAGGAACTTGCTGAAGTGCAAGTTGATCAGGACAAATTGAAAGAAAAAGACAGGACGGAGGCATCATTGAGGCAGTTCCTTGCCGACGACGCAAAAGCACGATCTCTGAACGTTATGTGTCTTTCTGATAGCCATATTGAATATGTTCGGAACTCGGCAACAGCCTGTGACATGATGAAGGCTTTGGAAAACATATTTGAAAGAAAGACTTCTCTCTCAAAGCTTTACGTTCGTCGAATGCTTTTGCAGTTGAAATGTACTGACGGAACTGATCTGCAAGACCACTTTGTCGTCTTTGATTCCTTGATCCGAGACCATGAGACCACCGGGAAGGATGGAAGCACACTTGATGATTCCGATAAAGTCTGTCATTTGCTATTGACTATGCCAGAAAAGTATGACACCGTTATTACCGTACTCGAAACGTCGAATGAAACCCTTACTTTGGACTATGTATAATCGAAGCTTCTTGATTACGAGCTAAAATGTAGGGAAGGGGAAAAGACAAGTAAGAGAGATGAATGTTCATTTCATTCTAAAGAACGTCGTAAATGTTATGAATGCGGCAGCACACGTCATTTGAAGTCAAGGTGTCCGAAATTAGTGCAGAGGAATCGGCAATTTCAAGATAAAATGGCGTCTACGTCGAGAGGTGGAAGACGTGGGTCACGTGGTTCTGGTTCTTCTACACCATTGGCTGAACAGTTAGATCATCGAAGTTCACATTTGGCAAGCGAAAATCGAAATATTGCGTTTATTGGATTGATGTGCGATGATCGAATAGAGAACGATTCCTCGAACTTCGTGAATTTTGTGCTGGATTCAGGTGCAACGAACAATCTGTTCTGCAGATGGATGGCAACAAAGATGAGTCAAATCGAAGATATCGTTCCAACATCGATTAGAATTTCGGGAACTGCCATCAAAAGAGGCAAAGATTTCATTAAAATTGGCCATCAGTCACTGATTGAAAAAATGATTGCCCGATTCCATATGAGTGATCGCAAAACAGCTGTTACTCCCATGGAGGTGGGATGTGATGTAGACCCCTCTGAACCTGCCATAGATATCCCATATCGGGAACTGATAGGTAGTTTGACCTATCTTGCGATAATATCGCGACCAGACATCGCCTTTAGTACAGCATACCTTGGACGTTTTCTTGGCCATCCCACTAGGGCTGCATGGAATTCTGCAAAGCGTGTTCTGCGTTATATAAAGGGAACACAGGAACTATGGCTTACTTTCAAGAGGAATTTGGTGACATCGCTTTGACGGCTTATGCAGATGCTGATTGGGGATCTGAAGAGCTGGACCGAAAGAGCGTGAGCGGACATGCTATATTCTATGGAGGAAATTTGATATGTTGGTCTTCAAAGAAGCAGCCTACTGTTGCATTGTCTACCACAGAAAGTGAGTACCACGCAGCTGCTACCTGTGCTTTTGAACTTATGCATTTGAAAAATTTAGCTGAAAATTTCAATGAAAAACCCTCTTGTGCCAAGTTATATACAGACAATCAAAGTGCTCTAGCAATGATAAATAACTATGAAAATTCTAGGCGTGCGAAGCACATTGATATCAAGTTACATTTTATTCGTGATATTGTGTCTAAAGATATAATTGCAACTGGCTATGTGCCATCAGATGAAAATGTGTCAGATATATTTACAAAACCCCTATGTTCCGAAAAATTTGTTAAATTTAGACAAAAATTATCTTTGATGTGACTAAATATATTTGTTTAATTTTATGTGCTTATTTGAAGCTTTAATATGTATAAGAGTTGTGATATTGTTTACGTTGAATATTTATGACCTTTGATGATTTTAACAATTTTGTACTTTTATGAATTTTGTAATGTTTATGCTATTTCTTGTCCTATGTTCTTATTTAAATAATTGGTTAATTCTTTGTTTGGACTCGAAATATAGTGGTGGTATCGAAAGTTGGCGGTTCTTGTTTGGTTGATTGGCCGATAGGAGCGCCACTCATCAGCTCGATCATGTTATGCCTAAATATAGTTCAGTTCGTTCGAAGCCATTATCCCGGTCGTTATTTATCTCTCCCTTTGTCTGCTCTAAATTGATATTCTAATACTTTGAAGAAAAAAATTCCCATTTTTCACTAGTGACACCTCATTTTGAAGGTTTGTTTTAGTGCTGAACACGATGTTGAAATCATGCCGGTGGGGGGGGGGGGGGGGGGGACTCTTATAAACGTTGGAGTCACAAACTATACACATCATCCTGACCTATATGTCCAACTAATCTGTATGTTAACTAAGGGATTGACTACTTGATGTTATGTAATCTGGAGATGCGAGCTTGCGAGACTACCAAACTAAGGCGGATCAAGCTCAGCCTTTTTGTCAAATTTGGTTGGTCAGTTTTGTCAAAAAGGCTGAGCACTTGCAGCTTCTTTACAAAAAGGCTAAAAAATACCAGACTGATTGTCATTCCGATAATTGTATTACAAAAATGCGGCGTATTGTAAAAAGGCTATCCTTCTTACAAAAAGGCTGATTTCCCAATAGGACTGCGAAATATATATACGTATGAAAAATCGTTACACTCTAGCATTCGTTGCAGAATGTCTTAAAACGGATTTCAATGAAGGAAAGATTCGAAAATTTTCATTTTAAAATTTTTTGTGCCATTAGGTAGGTACCTATTCACTATAGCTTCATTTTCTACAGAAATTCGGTAAAAGTGAAAAACATTTGAATTCTTGTCAGAATACCTCAAAAGGAATTTCAATAGACTATTTTCAAAAATTCTTTTTGTTTAAATGTTTGAAGCCATTGAAATGGCTTCATTTTTTAAGAAAAATCACTGATTTGAAGCATGGCGTTGGAACCTTTGTTCTCGGCTATTAATTGGAGAAAACCCCCGTTTCTTAAATGGTTAGGGTGGTGGGGCCCTATGCATTATAAGGAATTTAGGTGCCCCCCCCCCCCCCCCCCCCAGAGGTGCGATGGGGGCCTAAATCCTTTTTTTTTAAAGAGCCATGTTCGGAGTATATTGGTTTCCAGTCCAGTCACCTGGAAAGCTCATCCAACGCCAAACCCAGCTGCTAGAAAACACGAGCACATGCCACGACGCCCGTTGTTTCATCAACGGCACGCCGACAGCGCTACCTCTGAAGCCCTGACGGGACCTCGATGGAGGTAACTCTGTTACACTCCTCCCCTTAAAGACATACTTGATTGAACATCGAGTATGTTAACTAGGTGGAATAGTTAATAGCTGAGAACTGATGCTCATTCATTCATAAATAGCTGCATTGGCGATTGAGGATGAGAAAAAGAGAAATTAAAACTGGATGGATTGTCAATGAATCTTCATGAGAAGTATTCATTGAACAATCGGGACAAATCGGAGGCTCAACTATGGAGACATATACCTTAGGAAAATAAAATTGATATAAATTAATTTGCCCAACATTGGGGACTTAAATTAATATGCCCAACTTTGGGGACTTAAATTGTGCTCTAACCTGGTAATTGACATAATAGCAATACTCAGGTGGCTAAAAATTGAAAATATAAATGGGGAATAAAAGAGAAATTATAAGACAAAGACCAATGAAATTATTTATATACAAAAGGGTGATAATGGGAATTCCTTCTGGAACCCCGGGCCATGTTTCTTCTGAAACAATAACGCCCCAAAAATAGTGGATTGGACTACTAGGCGTCCATAGGCTACCATGTAAGGAATTTAGTCCCCCCCCCCCCCCCCCCCCCCCCCGAGGTGCAATGGGGGCCTAAATCCTTTTTTTTTAAATGAGCCATGTTCGGAGTAGATTGGTTTCCAGTCACCTGGAAAGCCCATCCAACGCCAAACCCAGCTGCTAGAAAACACGAGGACATGCCGCGACGCCCGTTGTTTCATCAACGGGACGCCGACAGCGCTATCTCTGAAGCTCTGACGGGACCTCGATGGAGGTAACTCTGTTACAGCATACACCTTAAGAGGCATTATGACTTTGACAAGCAATTAAGTTATGTTTTTCCGTTTGTTCAAACTTGAAGCTTACATGGATCAGGATGTCCTCAAACTGCTCGGTATTGAAAAAATCACTAATTCAAGCCACAAAACATCATAAAATCGTTTTTTCGAAATCATTTTTTTGACCCAGTATTTGACAGCCACTTTTTTTGTAGTACCTGTGATTGACTTCCTATGATTGACACAACAGTTCTTCTGCAATAAATGATTCCTTGTATCAACAAAACATTTTATTTCAACATTTTACAAATAAATTGATCATTTAAACTTAGTTTTATTAATTTAAATATAAAATTATTATGAGTATTCATAAAGACAATGGCCATTGGGGTTGTCAGGGTGAGACGGATATAAGCAGAAAAAATTGTTCTCTGAGTTTCTTTACTGGCAAGCTTTCCACATCAAAATGTCATCTTCAGGCCCCTCCGTTTCTGTCTAGTATCCTATATCGCTCATCCGCCTCCGCTCCATGGTCAAGTGCATCAGTCTCCGGGGGGGATCTTTAATTTCTTTAATTTCCATAGGAATTGCTGCCAGTCCCGAGATTAACTTCTTGGGTAGTCTTGTGTGATGTTGAAACTTGAGTCGAAATATGAAGGATTTTCTGCTACGGTTATAGCTCTGACTTGTCAGAGATGATGAAGCTCAATTTTGTGTTGTGCGGATTCATGAAATTTACTGATTTATGGAGAATAAATGTAAAAATAAGAAATTAAATTGAAAGGTAACCCTTCCTCCGAGAAGGTTGAGTGGTACATCATCTATATCGTCATCATCTATATCTACATCATCACACAAGAGAACCCAAGAAGTTAATCTCGGGACTGGCAGCAATTCCTATGGAAATTAAAGAAATTAAAGATCCCCCCCCCGGAGACTGATGCACTTGACCGTGGAGCGGAGGCGGATGAGCGATAGAGGATACTAGACAGAAACGGAGGGGCCTGAAGATGACATTTTGATGTGGAAAGCTTGCCAGTAAAGAAACTCAGAGAAACATTTTTTCTGCTTATATCCGTCTCACCCTGACAACCCCATTGGCCATAAAAGCCTGACGGATGGATCATGAATCAATCAATTATAAAGACAATGTTGAAAATATCACCGGATGTTTCATCATAAAATAGGTATATTGGTTTTCTTGATGTCATAGGCACAGTACGATTCTTATGGTAAACTAGCAGCTTGCGAGTTGATATGTGTTTATATACATATTAAAAAATAAAGGACGAATGACAAGAACAGATAGAGATCCATATTGACAGCACTGTCAATCACTGAGGGAAGTTTGGGAAATAGAAAATGATATTTGCATTTTCACATGTTATCTTTGATTGTTTCCAAAAAATGATAGCATAAATGCAAGCTACACAAAAAACTGATTGAGAAAAACCATGGAACCAATCGAATTTGAAAATGTGGAGGGCATGGTGAAGCAGAATAAAACGCTCACAAACCTCCTTAGCAAAATCACAAGAAACAGCACAAAAGAAATTGCAACACGTGGTTCTGTTAGATAACCTACTCCAGATTTCACAAAAACCCGTCTGAAACCTTTTCCCGCCTTTATAATTTACTGAGAAGGTATTTTGTCTCAAAATTCAAATGGATCAAGCCCGCAAAACACCTTTAAATGCCTTATTATTAAAACTTCTTGGTAAGTTGTCAATCACACCTCATGCTTACAATATCTACCGATTCTACTAATTTACGTCCAACCGTTTCTGTTTGAGATGGAATCGCTATTGATTTTTTCCCAGACTATTCAGTGAAGTGGAATGAATGGAAAGCTCTTTCAACAAACAATATCATCATTATAAACACACAATTATTTCTGTTTCCAATTTATGATTCCCTCCGGGATGTTGATTTGGACAGAGCGCAAAACTTGTCATCTGAGTTAGAAATAGAAAGAGGGAGAGAGAGAGAGATCATGTAAAACCATCAAAGAATCTCCCGGATTCATCTCAGTAGGTGTCATTCAAATGTACGTATAAAAGGGCAAAGACTGAAAAAAAGTTGGAGAAAAAACATGAATAACTTAAAAGGACGAAGCATCCGAATAAGGAAAACCATGGTAGTCTCAATTTTTGGCGAACAAGCTCCCGAAAAAAGAACTGCTTGTTAAAATTTCCATTTGAACTTTTTACTCTTTTCGTTTTGCTGCCCTTCGCAAAAGAAAGAACAAGTTTTTCTCGCCCATTAGGTTTATACTTTGATGCCAAGTCCCTTTTTCTGAAGGCCGTCACTCCGTAAATAGCTTAGTGATGTGAGTTGACGTTTTAATGAACCTTTTCTTAATTAGACTCTTTTTGGAAGACTTGTTTTTCCATTCCAGCAAATGGGTGAGTTGAAAATTTCTGGAGAATCTGTGTAAAAAGAAAAAGTTCCAGTCATGCAGCATGATCGTATGAGCGAATTTTCGTAAACCATCGTATTGTATAGTGTTAAATTGTTTTCGGATTTGAGCTTTTTGAGTGCAAGGAAATTGTTAACTATTAGTTGTATGGCAAAAAAACGTATTCTAAATAATAATCCCCTATTCAAATAGAAGTTTTTAATTTTTAGTTTATTTTACAATTTCGATCGATTTTTATGCAAATTTTAATGAGTTTCGAGTACAGTTTTCAGCACAATTCAGTACATAAATTTTTGAATCTTGTATTTAATATGTTATAAACTTTATTTGAGCAATATGCTACCAAAAAATATAAATTTAACGATTTTTAGCCGTTTTTTTATTTAGCCATTTTTAGTTATTTTTTAGTAAATTTTCAGGAATTTGACCAATTTAATGTGCTCAAAAAGTACTGGCCAACAAACTCATATTTTCGTTTGGAAAGCTTGATTTTTTGGCGCAAAAACAGAATTTTTATCTCAATCCTGAGGAGAGTTATCGTTTGGAATGAGCTATATATAGTTCGAATCCCGGCCAGGCCTGAATTTTTTTTTTTTTCTCTCGTGAGACGAAGGTTGTGGGTTCGAATCCCGGCCAGGCCTGAATTTTTTTTTTTTTTTTTTTTTTTTTCTCGTGAGACGAAGGTTGTGGGTTCGAATCCCGGCCAGGCCTGAAAATTGCATAGCAAATTATCCTCGTTTTCTACACAGTAGAAAAGAGAAAAGATCCGGCGAGGCGCGAAGCGCCGAGTATAGAGTAGGGGGGTCCAGGGGGCCGAAGCCCCCCTGACGGGGTCAAGGGGCGGAGCCCCTTGCGAGGCCCGAAGGGCCGAGTATATATATATATATATATATATATATATATATATATGTATAGTATACAAGTATAGTGTACATGTATACATACATATACATATACATATGAAAAACCGTTAAACTTTAGAATTCGTTTCTGAATGTCTCATAACGGATTTCAATGAAAACATTTTTTTTTTAATATTTCTACGGAAATTCGCTAATGGAACGGTTGTTTGAAGTAAAATACCAGCTATAAGTGTGTCTCTGAATATATTGGGTAATGCTCCTGTCATTTAAGAAATAAAATGAAACTTAAATGAGTGCTCAGAGCTTCAATTTCCCATATTAGATGGCCATCAGAGAGAATTTCTGGTTTATAGATAGTTATTAAACGGGGTATCTGGCCAAGTATATGTTGGACGTGACCCAGTTAGTGATATGAAATAGGTAAATTGGTACTATTCCGTTATAACCCCCCCCCCCCCCCCCCCCAGTTATATTATGTATTCTTGAGATGCGAGCTTGCGATCATCCAGACCGCCAAAGTATACACATCATTTTGACTTGTTGTCTTACTTCCAACAACAATATCACATGAATTATCCTGCAGTTTCAGAGATTTTTTCAACAATGCTGGTGCCGTACCTCAATCATTTGAAGTCTACATGAAAAACGGGCGTCGGATTCGGATTCAGCACCCTCAAAAACTCCCAGGACCAGTACCAGAGGGCACGACTTTGAGGTTTTTTTTGGGTAGTGTTATTGATTAGTTAAGATCGATTTGGTGTTCGAAAGGCGAGTTTTAGGTGTCCTAGCAGTAGTGAGAAAACAATTGGACCACCTCTGGTTATATTCCGACATGTTTCATAAATCAGGTAAATGAACACCAAGGAAGCTAAGCTCACATGATCGCAACTTGTATGACATTAATTAAGAAAGATAGCACGAGCTCAACAACTTGCAGACAAATGATTGAACAGTGAGGGTTACCCAATGGCCTGAAAATGTTGCATTTATTATTTTTAAATGCAACTAGAACATTCTACCTCACCATCTGAATTTTTATGATGAGTAAGTACCTAATTGCTTCTTATCATTTTTCAAATGTGACTTCATGATAGGCAGGGGGGGGAGGTGTCACGCAATGAAGTAGCTCTTGGTCAAAACTTTAAAAAATCATAGATAGAAAACTACTAAACCTGGAATAGTGTGGTTGGACTCTGTTTTCTGTTGACTCGTTTCATCTTTATTTTTAGGGTGCCCGTGATTAGAATTTTCGTATGAGTGCAGGACCGCATTTATTGCAGGATTGCGAGACGAGCGAACGCAGTCATGGTAGTAACATGTGGGTAGTTAATAACACGTAGAGAAGGGACGATCATTGGTCGTTCGCAAAGGTTCATTATTAAAAACAATAAACAAAGACTATAAGTAAGGAAGTAGAACTCATATAGGTTAAGGCCAGAAGCCAGCAATAAAAAGGCAAGATAGAATACGTAAACCATTGTAGATATCATGCACTCACATCTAAGAGTATTGTGACAAGGGATTGAAAGCCCCACACTCGGAAGAGATTCGTTACCCGTAATGGAAAAGTGATATAAGTCCGATCCATTCTTAGAATTTCATCTGATTTTATTTTAAAATACGAAACACATTTTTTTGCTCATTACTCGGTGGGTGTCCTTCTAATTGAAGATATAAATAAGTAAATAAATGAATTTCGGGGTTCAGCACGAAACAATACCCCAAAATCAGGTGTTACATGTGGCTAACATAATTTTTGGAGTAACTGTGTTGCCTATGTAGTACCAAATGAGTGTTTTTTCATTTTACAGGGGTGAAGGCGATCATGCCTCTAAAATACATTTAAAA
This sequence comes from Adelphocoris suturalis, assembly GCA_030762985.1. Classification (NCBI taxonomy): domain Eukaryota; kingdom Metazoa; phylum Arthropoda; class Insecta; order Hemiptera; family Miridae; genus Adelphocoris; species Adelphocoris suturalis. The sequence continues at coordinate 19,726,819 of CM061051.1, forward strand.
TTCCTAAATGATGTTCTAGTTAACTCAAAGCATGGTAATATATTCTATATTACCATAGAGTACTATTTTTATTCATAGCCTCAGGGCCAAGCCCATAGATTACCTGTATACCTACCTTTTTTTTTTTTTTTTTTTTTTTTTTTTTTTTTTCTTTTAACGCTCCTGTTTTTCCTTCTCTTAACTTATTCAAGTTTGCAGAGTTTGATTATCTCTGAAAATGTTTTGCTAATAATACCACTTATTTTCAAAGTCTTCCTAGCTAATGGATGTATTTATAGCTTGCAATAACTCGAAAAGACTGATAATGTTGACTAATAAGTGAAGTTCTAGTTTTAATCATGAAGTTCCTGTATTCTAAGGTGTTACCATGAACTATGTTACTTACCAATTTCTATTCCAACCTATGATTACTAGTTTTTATCTTTACATGAAATGTTTCAAATAATGTGATATGAAAGTTTAAATAAATGAAATCTATTTTCAACCATTCTGAAACTGATGTCTCCTGACGTTAAGTTATGTTCATTTATCTTCCTAATAAAATCTGCTTTTATCCCCCCCAAACCAATTTTCCTGCCCTTGGATGTTTATTAAGTATTTTTTTTTTTTTTTTTAAGTTTAATTCTGATCGCCTTCAACTTTCTAGAAAGGTGAAGGCGATTTCAAGTGTACAAACATGACTGATCGTCTTCACCCCTACCCATGGGGTGAAGCCGATCAGTGTTTAAATAAATAAAAAAAAACGGTAAATAGCATGATCAATTTAATGTAATTATGTCATTGCAATTGTGAAATGTGAAGGAGTATATATTATTTTTTGCAGAATTTTTGTTTCCATTTGATAGGGAGAAATAATAGAAAAACTTGACATTTTGATCGCCTTCACCCCGGTTTACGTACTTAAGAAATCGAGTGATGGATCATTTCTTTGAAATTTCACATAAAATTCGAATCTGCAATAAAAATGCGGGTTCTCATTAACAAAAGAACTTGCTCTTCGGTGATTATTGACACGTTCATTCAGCTGAGTAATCGTTTTCCCCACATAAAAAGCATCACATTGAGTACACTCCAGCATGTAAACAACTTTCTTCGTCTGGCACTTTGCAGGGGGTCCTTTGGAACAATAAGTAAACGGGGTGTTGACAGAAGAAAATTGGAGCTCCGATACCACCAGTGGACACAACTTGCACCTCGCTCTCCCGCAAGGATGAAGTCCCGATGTGCCCTGTGCCAGAGGAGGTCGAGAGAGCACCTTATGAGACAGGCGATTCCCCAGGTTCGGAGAACTCCTGTACGATGCAAAGAAAGGCCTTGAAAAAATCTCTCTAGTTGCATCATCAGAGAGTAATATGGAATGTGCGTCCCGGAGTATGGAATTAACCCTCTGTACCCCTGGGTAGAATGACGTTACGAAAAACGGACCTGGGTGTGGTGTGCGGTTCTCAGGAGGTTGGTATCTCACATCAGCCGGTACCATCCTATAGAGAAGCAGATCAGGACGATATCCCCTCTCCAAAAGCTTGGTTCTGAGGTCACAAAGGTATTCATGCAGATCTGCTTGGCCGCTACATATCCGCTAGCCGCTACATATCTGCTTAGCCGCTACATATATATATATGTTTGTATTTGTTGCATTGTATATATATACCTATATATATATATATATATATATATATATATATATATATATATATATATATATATTTTTTTTTTTTTTTTTTTGCAGGAGCTAAATTCAAAATTTTCTGTCCGTTTCACGCATACCGTATCACCCATGGCGGTCTCGTTCCTGGACGTTGAAGTGATGCTGGTGGGAGGAATTTTCCACACGAAGGTACACAGGAAAGAAACAAATTTAATGCACAGTTGTACTTGCACAAGTACTTACACTATACCAGTTGCCATTCCCCACACGTTAAAAAATCAATCCCTAGATCCTTATCGGTTTGAGGACATAGGAACTGTAGCGGCCAGGCAGATCTGCAGGAGTACCTTTGTGAACTCAGGTCCAAGCTTTTGGAGAAGAGATATCGTCCTTATTTGCTTCTTGGTACCGGCTGATGTGGAATACCAACCTCCTGAGAACCACACACCGCACCCAGGGCAGTTTTTCGTGACGGGCCTTCTGGTGAGTAATAGGGCCGTTGAAAGGGGTAGTATGACTCCTCTGGCCGGTAGGTAGCTCGTGTGGTAGAAAGGTGTATTACAGCGGTGATGAAAAGCACCTCAGATCTAGTAGGTAGGTACCTTGCAGTTCGCTGGTTACGTACTCCGGGTTTTTCAAATAAGTAAAATTCCAACACCATTTCAACGTCAACACTCGGTGCACTGGAAAAAAAAAGAAAAAACCCATTTCGGCACTCTACTTTATTGCTCACTAGCCGCTCCGGCTCGCTTCGCTCGCCTCCCAAGAAATCCCAAGAAGATCCCCCCACTCGTAGACTTCCGCCACTCAGCCGTTTGACAGATAGACATACAAACAGACGGATTTTCATTCTTATAAATAATAGAGATGTTGAGAAGTGAACTGGAACCGTCTATGGGGACATGGTATTTTAGTCTTCATCTCGCAACTTCACGTTTACGAATTCTCTTCTGTGTCGCCTGCTTCAAGTATGCGTTATCACTGTTATCAGTAGCAGGGAGATGAAACATTCGAACGTTGATGACGGACTGCAGAAACGGGTCACAGCGCGTACGCGTCGGTAGGAACTGAGGTTGTGGAATGTTCCTTTCATGTGTACAACATGGATCTTATAAAACTGACAAGTTGTGACGTTATTTGTTGCCAGTAAGTAACTGTTGTATCTAAATAATATAAAGTTTCTCCAAAAAACCAATTCGATTTTTCCCATCAGTTGGAAACTAACTAGGACAAAAATAAGGCGAACTCAGACCCATGGGTACTCCTCATTAGGCATTCTCTTTTCGGACCAACTATAATAGGTATATATATATTTTGCTAATTATTTGCTTCACTTAAATTGTGGAGTACTTACCAGATTTGGTGCCCATGTCAGCAGAGAATGAATATGTTTCAAAAATAAAAATGAACTCTTTCCAAGTTAGTTATTTTCCTTCTTTCATCAAAAAGTACACATTTGCTTAACTTGTCCAGATTTTTATTGCTCAAAGAAACTTTGAAGTCCAAATATATTTCCCCTTCATAACAAAATAAGCACGGTATTTTGAACTAGACTGCAGACTGACGGATAGAATCCAATTCGTAACCATTTCATCTGAGAACATCAATGGAGCATTCTCATTAGCAGCATGTACTCAGGTTGGTTTTGCTTTCAAAATTGAAAGTGCCGTTTTCGATTAACTGCTAATTTTTGTTGGTTAACATTGAATAATAATTACAATCAGTAGACCGAAGAAGGCTGCAAGATACACGAATTTATCATCCCTCGGCAACTGCTCACGTGACGTATGGCTTTCGATCTCAACCCTTGAAGCAAAACACGTTTGCTGCATTTCACGTTTAGTAGGGAAAGGAAATTGAAGAGCTACGGCCGGAAATTAAAGCTAGAGACGCCAACTTAATAGAGGGAAACGGAATGACGATAGTGGTTGTCTCGGTCCCTTACTCCAACCACTCAGGCAATTTTATAAGACCTCTTCTACCTCACCTGCGTTATGTTTGTACTGAGGAACGAACGAAATCGAGTGGCTGATACCAATTTTGTGAAACCTTTTTTGCTGACTTGACCTGAAAGATTGAGAGAAAGTGATGCTATCAACTTATAAAACAAACGCTGCAAATTATTATCATAATTTATTTGATATTAATTGATTGAGTTGGCTAAGAATTAACATACATCATTGATATTTACAGAAGAAAAAAATTAATTAACTTAGTTAAACACCTCTGTCAAATACGGTGACAGATGTAGACTTATCGTTTGCCCCTGTAATTCCCATTTGTGAAGCACATAGTTTTAAAAACATACGCAGCTTATAAATTCCATAATATCTCTGGGTCCTTCATGTCTTCTATTCTAAATTTTCAACAGCTAGTTCCAATTCTTCAACAACAAGTTCATTAGGTCATGTGGCGTAGGGGGATGACGATATTTGTTAGAATTGATGACGGTGTTGTTAGAAAATCATGCGGCGACGGCAGCTGAAAGGCATGGTCAGCCAGTGTGCTTACATCCACGCACCGGTCAAGGCCGGTGGGCTCGGTATTGTCTCTCTTTCTGCCAGCATCCCATCTTTACGCCGCCAGCGCCTGCTTGCCCTTAGGGGCTCGAGCTGGGAGGTCGCCCGCACTGCTGCTGACCTGGACTTTGTCCGGCAGCAGTTGTTGTGGTGCGATCGAGCAACACCAACTGCTCCAAAACCCAGCTCATCTGCTGAGTTCGCTGCTGCACTGCATGAGTCAGTAGATGGTAAAGAACTCCGACAGTGCTCTGAATCCCCCATTTCTTCCCAGTGGGTGGAATGGGCTTCAGAGGGCATTGGGGCCCGCGACTACCGCCATTTTCATGCCGTCCGGGTGGCCACATTGGCCACCTCGGTGAGGTGTTCGAGGAGTAGTCGCGGGACAGTGGATACCCTTTGCCGTGCCTGTCGGGGTAAAAATGAGAACCTGTATCATGTAGTGCAGCAGTGTCCTCGTACTCACGGTGGCCGCATTCTCCGTCATGATGCGGTTGCCAAGCAGATAGCAGGCGCTCTGTCATCCAGCGGTTGGGCTGTTGAGAGAGAGAGACTATATCACATGCCGAGTGACCGGGGCAAGAAGCCGGATATCGTTGCTGTCAAGCCCGATGGGTCTGCCATAATCCTGGATGTCCAGGTTGTCAGTGGCAGCGTGGACATGGAGCAGACCTGGCGGGCTAAGAAAAGTAAATATGATAGAAATGATCTGCGCCAAGCGATATCTGAGCTAAAAGGAGTGGCACCTAATAACATCAAGGTCATTGCCGCGACCGTGTCATGGCGCGGGGTGTGGTGCGGGAAAAGCGCCACGGAGTTACTCGAGTTGGGCATCTCGGCAGGAGTACTCCGTGGTATCACCACCCGCGTCCTGAGGGGTTCTTACTTGAACTGGTGGTCATTTTACAGGGGCACTTCCTTTCATCCCATTCTTCCTCCTCGTCCTGCAACTTCCTTATCCCTAGAGCCGGCGTCGGGTAAACCTGGGCGTCCTCCCCACTTTTTTATTTTATTTGTTTATTTTTCAATTTAATGGCGTGCCCCCTCCGTCTTTGAGGGGAGGTTAAAGCAGAATGACCCAATGGCGATTAGGGGGGAGGTTCGTGTCAACGGGTCTCCCGATCCTATTTTTAAAGTCTCCCCCGTTATGGCAGAAAATTCAAGAGAGCCGATGGATTCGGCCTACCTGCCCATTGGCAAGCGGGGTTCTAGGGGAGGCGCTCGGGGGCGCCCCAGGCAGGGGCGTCGGCCATCCTCTCCCTCTTCTTCATCCTCATCTTCCTATCCCTCATCATGTTCCACGACCCCTGGAAATGCACACCAGTGTGCCCACTGTCAGAGAGCCTTTGACTCCAAGAGTGGCCACAGTGCCCACATCTGGCAGAAGCATCCTGTACAGGCCAACGCTGCAATAGATATAGAGCGAGAGCAGCCCAGGTATGCTTCTGAGGATTTGCAGCGAATGGCAGCAGAGGAGGCAGAGGCTGTGCATAATGGGGTACGAAAGTTTTCTTGCAAGCACGTTTTACCATGTGCACGCATTCTGCCATCCAATCTTTTCGCCTGAGGCCCCACTATAAGCAGCTTGTGCAGGATGCTATCCTGTCAAATAGCAGTGGGGCCTCTCCCGCATCTCCTACAGGCGTGGGGCAACAGCCCGCCATTCAGCAATCCTCCCTCGGGACCTCCGGTCTTCTCGAGGACTTGAAGACTGAATTATTGATGATCGGGGAGCAGGTAGGCCGAATTGAAGGTTATGAAGGCACACATAGCAGGGTTGATAAACTAATCACAGTGGTGAGCTGCTCAACGAAAACACAAAGCTTTATCTTTTTTTTTCGCAAGTTGAATGATATTGGCAAATGCCAATGCTCCTGTCATAACTCAGGGGCAATATCAAACCCTATTTCAGCTGTCAGATTATCCAAGGCCAAACCCTTGACCATGTAATGAGAAGCTCCAAACATCTCACCTTGTGCCTCAAGGACACCATGTCTTCATGACACAAAAAGGCACCACAAAGACAATTGGTTAGGTTTACAGAGTAAATGGCCTTAGGGACGTCAAGAGTGGCTAGATGAAGCTTTTGTCTTGATAAGAGCAGCGAGTTGACAGTTAAGGGAGCTCTTGAATATCCACTGACTAAAATGCTCTAAACATCACCTGTGACACGAGCGACTTGTAACCGAAATACCAGAACCTTTTAGGGGGAGGCTGAAGACAATTGGTTTACAAGTGGGCATTTACCAGGGCGGTGGAAGAGGAATATGGATAGCAAGATGTGGAAAAAAAGACAGGAAAAGAAGAGGAAGACAATTGTATGAAACATTTTTCTATGTGCCCTCTAAGAGGAAATCCCTTGGGGCCTTGTGTGCCAATTTGCTGGTAGGGTGCCCGATTTCTTAATCATCTATAACGGGAAACGCATGTAAAAACTGACGTGAAACAGGAAAGCAGAGTTCCAGAAAAATGTTCAAATGCCGATTGCAGCCCTTTGCCTCTACCCTTTTGGTCAAATAAGCGAGGTAAATAAATGTGCATGTCCTTATTCACGTACACACTTTAGAACTTGAATTCGGATTCAGCACCATATAAAACCAAACCAATAACATATTGAAGCAATTGTCAGCACAATGTTTTGGGTAGCTTAAACATCGGGATGAAAGGATTACACGTGACGTTACGGTATCAATATCTTGCAGGTTCCCCAGTTGATATGTCCCATTTTACGACGAATAAGAAAGCTTTAGTACCTACCCTTCTTCTCAACGTTTATATTTTCCCTGTAATTGACAAATCATTAATTATTTTATCTGATTATAATTTATTATTGTTATAGTTTTGAGCGAAATGTATATGGTCATGAGTGTTGGGGGAAAATTTACGTACATGGGTTTGTTTCTTGTGACGCGGGGTTTGCTTCTTTTTTTTTTTATAATTCCCGCGGAACTATGTTGGTTTGAAAATGTATTCTAATAGTGTAAGTATGCGTGGATGAGTTCTGGAATAAGGGAACCATAAGGTGGGGCGGGAGGAGGTTCTTATTCTTATCTTTTCGGAGCACCTTCATATCTCCACCCAAATGATGGTCATTCGCCCTCGTCTTGCAACATGGGCACCCCCTGGGTGACCAGAGGGTGGCAGAATGACCCTCTGACAATTTGAGAGAAAGTCCCCGTCATCGGGTGTTTTGTACCTAAGCAAGAGCCTGCTGTTTGTTTCCAGCTAAAACCCTCCCTACGGTACGAATGGTAAAATGGTAATCATAGCACAATAAGGCTCCTGGTAACTACTATCTAGATTCCTAATACTACCTCATGTGCCTAAAGTGGACTGTATTTTTAAATATTATTGCACTATAATAACCAATGACTAGATGTGATAATTTGACTAGGATAATTAAATAAATATGTGGATATAAGTAGCTTCTGAAGATTTATTAAACAGTATGTAGGTATGTACCTACGTGAGGTAACTTGTTGAACTAAGTTTCCTACCTATAGAGTGGCCACTGAAAGTCAAGATGCTGGTAACAGATACGTATCACAGATATTAGATAATTTCAGAAAAGTTCATTCCCATAGCTGAAGAGGTAGGTAGGTAGATGAAGAGAATGAAGGCCCAACTCCAAGTAAGGTAGGTAGAAGATAGGTAGATGTAGAAGATAGGTAGAAGAAGAATTAATACAGCCAAAACAGACCTTAAGGTGAAATGAAGATAGAGATGCAATAAAGAAAGATCTCACCACAATTATCTCTTTATCCTGAGCTGGAGACCGGTCAGCATGCAGGTGGCACTGATTGGAAATGATGAACCAACCAAGTACAATAGATATGTGGCAGTATCCACACCGGCAGCAATTCCCAGTGATATTTTGGGAAGATTGATGAAATATGCAGTGATTTGGTACCAAAATCGAACTGGATAATTGTTAATAATGCGCGGATGTTATAGGATACGATTTTTGAATGATAAAAAGGTCTGAATTTTGCAACGGCTGAACTATACGACGCCGGCCCTTGGGATCAGGGAAGCTGAGGGTGGAGGAGGGAGAGTGGGATAAAAGGAAGTGTCCCTATAAAATGACCACCAGTTTAAGTGAGATCCCCTCAGGACGCGGGTGATGATACCCCGGAGCACTCCTGCCGAGAAACATACAAAGACATACATCCATGGTCTGGGAATGGTCTCAAACGAATTTGTATGCGGTTATTTATTATTATATATATATATATTTTATTTATTTATTTTTTATTTTTTTCTCCTCATCCTTGGGTTTTCCTGCACCCTCTGGATCAATTCCAACGGGTCGTCCCTCTATTGACTAAGCCTAGCTTCAGAGAGACGTCTTGAAAGCGAATAACATACGAGAACAATGTAAACGTATGATTTATCAGCATTATCCCCTTCTTAAACCCCTTTCCACAATGAAACATAAAACTCCTCGCATGATATTTTAAACTAGACCGAATTCTAAGCAATAATCTGCCATTCGAAAGAAGATTTAGTATTTATAGTTTTATTCATGAAATTCGAGTGCATTTTAGTGTATTTAAGTAAAAAAGTGCCAGTAATGCAGCATGATCGTATAAGCGAATTTTTGTAAATTATCGTACCATATCATATTAAATTGTTTAGAAAAATTTAAAAGGAATTTTTCAAGTAAAAAGGAATTTTTAACTACCAATTTTATGGCAAAAAAATTCGTTCGGAAATTTGAGAAAGACTGGATTTCCAGCTTTTTTGCGGTTTTTATTTATTTACTGGCAAAAATAGTGAAATTTAAATACATTTTTCAGCATACATTTTTGCATACCTAGTTTTTTTTTAATAATTTTTGTTGGTAATCTATCCATATTTTTTGAAATTTGACCAATTTAATTGGGCTCACCAATGAACTCATCCTTTCTTTTGGAAAGCTTGACTTTCATGTGTCCCATATGGGGCTAAATAAACTTCTCGATGTACCAGAATCCATCTAAGGAGGAGATGATATAGTAATGGGAAATTAATTATTACCCTAATAAGTTGATTATTCCTAAGTAACATAATAGGTGAGTTGGTTCCTAGGTAATAGATTATGATAATTGAGGTATCTATATGAAAAAGCGGAAACCTCAGAAGGTGTTTTCAGAATGCTTCAAAACGGATTTCCTTGAAGGATATTTTCAAAAATATTGATTTTCAAGCTTTCCAAAAGAAAGGATGAGTTCATTGGTGAGCCCAATTAAATTGGTCAAATTTCAAAAAATATGGATAGATTACCAACAAAAATTATTAAAAACTGCTGAAAATTGTTAAATTTATATTTTTTATCTTCATTTTGGTCAAAAGATGTTCTTCATCAACGATGAACAACAACACTTAAAAACGGATTCACAAAATTATGAAAACGACCCAAAAAAGCTAAAAATTCGAACTGTTTTTTTGAATTTCAGAATATTATTTAGAACAAGCTTTTTTTTTTTTTTTTTTTTTTTTTTTTTTCCATAAAATGGGTAATTAACAATTTCTTGACTCAAAGTACTCAATTTCAAAACAATTTAACGTTGCAATGTACGAAAATTAGCTCATATGATCATGCTGCATGACTGGAACTGTTTTCAACATAATTTGGTTCTTAATGTTTTTAATGTTCTAGTTGAGAAACTTCATTTGAGTAATATTCCCAAAAATTTATTAATTCAACGATTTTTAACCATTTTTTTGTTTTATTAATTTTTTTTTTAGCACGCTCTGAAATTTGACCAATTCAATGTGCTCAAAAAGTGCTCTCTACAACGTTTGATGATAATGGCAAAAGTACGAATTTTTTAATCTCTATCCTAAAGAGAGTTGTCGTCAAGAATGACTTATTTTCCACCAAACTGAACTTTAAGGCGGAGGGAGCTTACCATTAAAAAAGAACAAGACAATCATTTAATATAGTGTGGAGGACGCCCAGGTTAACTCGACGCCGGAGCTGGGGATCAACTCCGTGGCACTTTTCCCGCACCACACCCCACAGGGTCGCGGCCATAATCTCCTTTTACACTGCTTACTTTCTCTTTCTTCTTAACCTAGGCCACTTACAAGTAGTTTTACCATTCTTTTTTGAAGAAGATCTTCGCTATTGGGGATAGTAAACTTCTCATCAACAGGAAAAAACGTGGCTTTCGTCAAATTCGTTCCTTTATAATCTGATTTCAATAGAAATTGCCGCCTGTTGACACAAAGCCGCTTACTAATTTGCATCATTTGGTGTAGTAAAGATATCACTAAAAATTAATTAATCGGTGCAGTTTCCATAAATACGAGCAGTGAACTGCTAAAAACAATTCGCAATGAAGTTTAAGTCATCCCGCATGGTCGTATGAGAGAAATTTCATAAATTATCGGATCTATATATGATGTTACATTTTCATGAAATTTGAGCTCTTCGAGTGCAAAGAATATATTGTTAACTACCTACCAGTTTTATGGCAAGAAACTAGTTCCAAATAGTATTTTGCAACACATAAAAGATTTTGGAACTTTAGCTATTTTTTGTAGTTTATATCGATTTTTCAGGAAAAAGAAAATTCAAGTAAGTACATTTTTTAGCATATTCTTGTACAAATATTTGTTAATGTTGTTCATTGTTGATAAACGCCCAAGGATTTTCGCATAACTTGACCAGATTCCTTATTGAACAAAAGAAGAATGACAAATATCGGTCAAGAATAATGTAGCTTAGGCATTGCTTAGAAGGATCGGCTATAACCCCCCACCCATCACAAATGCAAGGCCGAAAATTCCATGGTTCGTTACACAAATAGACGCGAATAGGGATAAAAAAGAGCTGCAAATTATTTCACAAAGGTTTATTATTTTTTCAATTGAGTTTGATCGTAGTTTTAGTTGGCTTGCGTACGTCATAAGGCCCGTCCAGACTCCTCGGCGTGTCCTATTTCGAGTTGCCACAACCTATACCTACTTCTATAATTATATACGCATGTTTATATTTCTCGATTTGAGTTCCTATCTAGTCAAATAGTTATTGCCTTAATAATATCATTATCTAAGTACATACGAAAAGTCGAGAGGATATGTTATTAAATATGCCTAGGAAAAGCATTGGTATTAACACACAAATATGGACACACCTCATGGTGCCGCGGCGCCTCCTCTCACTCCACCCCCCGCTCACCCCCCTCACCGCCCACCTTGAACCCCTGCCAAGCGTGCCAGGCGTGCGTCTAACACGTCTAACACTCAAAACCTCGAAAAAGACACTTTTTCACCCGTTTTTGGCCCATTGCATCTATGCGAGTAAAGCGATCGGGATGGTTAAAGTTAGGACCAACTAGACCACAAATGGAGTTTATGTGCGAAAGGACGGGTTTTTTAAGTAGGTAAATTCTGAGGCCTTTTATGGCCCGGACGGCGAACGGCGAACGGCGAACGGTGAACGGTGGACGGTGGACGGCGGACGGACATTTCAAATTTGGATTCTCCGCACTTCGAAACGTAAAGTGACAAAGTTTGAGGGGGGGTTATAAAATTTTTTTGCTACACGATCACATAGACTTATTATTGGAAATAATAAAACAAAAGAACGAAAATCGGTTTAGAATACTTGCTTGGGTAGCGCTTATCAGGATCAGCTATTACCCCCTGCACCTCCCTTCCCTAGCCTAAATCCAAAATTTCCTAGTTTTGTCGCACAACTAGACTAAAATTTGGATCGAACAGAGAAAGAATCTCGAAAATCGGTCGAGAAATGTAGCTTAAGCCAGAACAGTGCCGAGTAAATTCGTCACACTCACACACACGAAAACCGTATTTTTTTTTCAATATTTGGTGTAACGGATTTGTATTTAGTAAATTTTTTGTTCCTCGTGCTTGGGTGCCCCCCGTGGATCAATTCCAATAGGAATTAATTATTATTCCCCCCCCCCCCCCCCCCTCTTATGTTTTATAATGGTAACCTATGAATAATATAATGAAGGTAGGCTTGGGTAGGTAGGAGAAAGATCTTTCATCTAGTCCTGCCCCCGAGAGGACAGATAAAGCACCTACCTGCCGAAATTGCTATGCCTTCTTCTATTTTTGGGTGAAAAGAAATTTTGCTACGCGATTTCACGACTTCACTCCACTCTATTTAATAGATTTTTTTGTACACCAAATTTGAAAAGTAATGTAAGCCTATATGTTGTTTTAATGGGGCGCTGAAACTAACAAGGTCCGCCGCTAGGAGCGGTAGGGGGCGAAGGACCTAAGGAACAAGGTGGTTAACAAGACTTGCCCTTTGTTGATACCTTGCGTCACCTCTTTTCGCTCTACAATTCGTTTCCTCACCATCAATCGCATCAAAACTGGTCAAAAATCAGAATTAAAATAAATGATTATAATAAAGAAACACACAATCGAAAAACAGACAAAATAATAAAAACAACTTGTGATTGTTTACGTGCTGCGCTCTACCTCGAGCTACTCTTGTTCGGAGCCCCATTAGGAGCAGATGCTATAGTGTAGGGTTTGTGGAGGCAGTCACTTATTTAAATAAAAACTTGTGTGTGCATGTGCACGAGGTTCAACTATCGGAAGGGGCATAGGAACATCCCAAAACCGGTCAGGACAGTTTTTGTTGTGTTCGATTGTGGTAAAAAGCGAAAGGGGACGAAGGAATTTAGTCTTTCAACCGGTCCCACCCCCGTGTGGACAGATGAAAGCAGAGGATGGACACGCATGTGAGATTGATATAGAAGTTGAGTGGAATGAAGTTCCACGCAGTCTGTCGGTGGAACTCGTTACTAACCGTAGCCAACGGTGTGGTAGTTGACCGCTTCTCCGCGGCGTGCTGAGCTCGTCGTTAGAACTACATTACCCTCTCGAATAAAAGGGGGGAACTAGATTGATAGGGGCGCCGAGCAGATGGGGAAAACGGACCGAATGGAAAAGTAAGAAGGGGAAGGAAAGGTAATGAAGTACATAGTTGAACTCGCAATCACTAGATTGCAGCATTGGTTTCATATGGTGATACTTGATGGCTAGTTAGGGTATCACTGCACTCCATCAGCTCTACTTTTTTAATAATAATTTGTACAAATTTGATATTTAAATAACATAGGCAATTAATTATGTACCTATAACTACATTATTACTAGGCAGTAGGCTAACGGTCCGTTGTACCTAGTAAGAGTTTTGCACAACTTGTCTGAATTTTTAAACAAATATTTAGATATTTTTTTGTTAACATTTATCAAAGATTGTCACCATTTGTAATAATTCATGATTAAATCATATTTGTAAATATACACACCCTTGCTCATGTTCTCGGTATCTCCAACACCTATTCCAATTATTATCCATTTATACACTTTTAGCGAATTTTTGTAAAAAATGAAAATATTGCAATGGCTCCAAAAATTTTAAAATCAAAATTTTCGAACAATGGCTCCAAAAATTTTAAAATCAAAATTTTCGAACATATTCTTAATTGAAATCCGTTTAGAGACATTCTAAAACGAATCCTAGAGTTTAACATTTTCTCATGTAGGTATATACTATATAATTATGTTTGTGTCCTCCCAGACGATAACTCTCCTTAAGATTGAGATAAAAACTCCGTTCTTGCGCCAAAAAATCAAGTTTTCCAAAGAAAAGGACGAGTTTGTTGGCCAGAATTTTTCACACATTAAATTGGTCAAATTTAAAAAAAAAAGTGCTGAAAAATCACTAAAAATAGCAAAAAACGGCTAAAAATCGTTAAATTTATATTTTTGGCGGAATAGTGCTCAAATGAAGTTTATTAAGTATAAAATAGAACATTTAACAATTATGTACTTGAATTTCATTAAAATGTGCTAAAAAATCGATAGAAACTGCTAAAAAATTCAAAATCCAAAATCTGTTTTGAATAGCAGAATATTATTTAGAAAGATTTGTTTGCAATAAAATTTGTAGTAAACATTATTTTATCTTCCCTTAAGACCTTAATTTTTAAAATAATGTACCGTAATATAACACGATAATTTACGAAAATTTGCTCATTCGATCATGCTGCATGAAAGGAACTTTTTTTCTCTTTTTTTTATGCTTTTGTCAAAGGCACGGTGTAGGATATAACAATGATATACTGTGGGCTTCCTGTGATGGTAAGAGCGAGCGGGAACTGTCATATTTTCCACCATTCTAACTTTCTTACTGTAATCGTGCTAATAGCTTTACTTCATCATCGCTGAACTTTTATGGAACGCAAGCATATATTTCTCATCTAGGTACATTTCTCATCCACAACTCAATATTTTTTATTACCTACCCACCCGAATTCTCAATTATTCATTTATTACGGCAAAACCCACTAAATTATTACATTATTATGGTTGTACACCACAGTGCTTTTCTTGCCGTACAAAATAAATAAGAAAAGAAAACAGGTCCAGTCATGCAGCATGAACGTATGAGCCAATTTTAGTAAATTATAATGTTATTTTAGTATATTATAATGTTACATTGTTTTGAAATTTGAGAACTTTGAATGTAAGAAAATTGTCAACTAGGTATCAATTTTATGGCAGATCATTAGAAGTTTATCAGCGATGAATTAGAACATTAAAAAATGTATGCATGTATACATTAAACATGTTCCTATGCCTAAATCATGCTGAAAAATGTAAGTACATACCTACATTTCATTGACAACTACAGAAAAAATTATAAAAAATGCAAAAAATCGAATAATTCAAAATATTTTTTTTATCGTAGAATATTATTGAGAACGATTTTTCCTAGCATAAAATTGGTACCTAGTTAACAATTTATTTTCACTCGAAATGATGACTGGAACGTATTCGTAGTTTTTATCGATTTTTTAGCTAATAATAATGAAATTTAAGTACATATTTCAGCATAATTTTTTCGCATGTTTAAAATTTTAGTTTTTTGTTGATAACTTATTTTCACTTACATTTTGCTGAAAATATATAAATGTAACGATCTTTAGCCTTTTAGGTAATTTTTTGAGCTCATTGTTTGAACTTTGACCAATTTAATGGGCTCAAAACACAGGGGAAGGGGGGAAGGATAGTTTTCTACGAACTCATCCTTTCATAAAGATATGTTGATTTTTCGGCGCATGAACGGAGTTTCTGTCTCGATCCTACGATGGACTTCGTCAGGAATGACACACAATTCAGAAGTTCCAGTCATGCAGCATGATCGTATGCGATTCGTAAATTATCGTACTATATTCAGAGTGTTAAATTGTTTCGAAAATTTGAGCACATCGAGTAAAAAGAAATAGTTTTCTATTAACTACCGATTTTATGGCAAAGAGCATGATCGTATGCGATTCGTAAATTATCGTACTATATTCAGAGTGTTAAATTGTTTCGAAAATTTGAGCACATCGAGTAAAAAGAAATGATTAACTACCGATTTTATGGCAATGAACTCATTCTAAATAATATTCTGCAATTCAAAAGAAAATGTTGGATTTTTACCTTTGTTTTGCGGTTTTATCTATTTTTGGCTAATAATATTGAAATTCAAGTACATTTTTCCGCATAAAATTGAGTCTATATATTTTTTAATGATATAGTTCATCGTTGATAAACATCTGTAGGTACACTCAAATTCTCTCAGATTTTTAGTCGGTTTTACCCATTTTTAGTGATTTTTTTGAAGTAATTTTATTGAATTTTGACCATCTTAATGTACTCATCCTTTCGTTTTGAAAGCCAATTTTTTTTTTTTTTTTTTTTTTTTTTTTTTTTTTTTTTTTTTTTTTTTTCCCATCTCAATCCTTAGGAGAGTTTTCATCTGGAAGGACAATCACACATTAATGGCAATATATATTAGAAATACAAAACAGATTGGGAATGAGTTTAATAATCCATTGAAGTTTAGTTTGCCTTAACACTCGAGGTAGGAGGTGAGATGTCGGGGGAAATAGGATTTGATCTCGCCCCTGCGGTGCCAGTAGGTGCATTGGGTTTTGCCGATAATGCCACCCTACTCGCAGAACCCCGCGAGGGCTTGTAGATTGCCCTCAATGCCTTTGCTGTGCAGCTAGCTAGGTGTGGTTTAGTGGTCAACCCCTCTAAGTGTGGGCCGGTATCGTAGATCCTGTCAGGCGGCCAGCATAAGGTGAAGGTGGTGGATCAGAACTGCTGAATTGATGACGAATTTGATGAAATTCATTCTACAGACATACAAAGGGAGAAATGTTAAAGTTGAGCAATAGTTGCAAGATTACAGGATGCACCGCTGTAGGCTGGTTTGAGTTCTGTCGTTTAATAAGACTAAGCATCTGTTCGACAAAACAAATACTTCAGGACACTTACCAGTGTACAACCTAGTATTACAAGTATTAAAACAATTTCGTAACATTCGAAGTATAAATAACTTCTGCGGATCAATAGCCTAATGATATAGGAAATTACCTATATGTAAAAAGCTCCCCCTTCTACCTCACAAGCATAATAAAGTATGAACTGCTTTTACAATTAGTTGAAAATATTACCATAAATCGGTAACCACAACCTCCGTCACATCGCAAACCACCATAATCGGTGGCGAATAGAGTAAACAAACAATTAATTTCCACCTCCATCAATCCTTCTCACAAATATCTGTCATCACATTGAAATGCCAAATTCTTGATTTAACAGAGAAAAAACTGAATAGGTATCTTACGAGAATAGTGAAAACATCACAATTTATCAGTGATGAGATTCCATAATGAGATCTGAAATTTCGGACATATTATGTTCCACTATGAGACCGAATTTTTATTGTAATAAAAAAGGATCACAAAATCGGTCGAGAATCGTAGCTTGAGAAGCGCTTTAAAGAATCGATGATTACCCCTCCAGCTACCATGACGACAACAAATCCGAAGCTCCCACTGCACACGTGGACTAAAATTAAAATCGAACAGACAAAGATCACAAAAATTCGGTTGAGAACCGTAGCCTGGGTCTTGGATTGTTGGGTGGCCTTTTTGTCGACTTTACCCCCTCCATTCCCTCCCTTCCATCATAAAACCTAAAATTTTCCCATCATCATGTCATGGTCACTTCTATCGTACCAACACACACTCACACACACACACCCTTTATTTTACTACCCTCGAAGGCGGAGGGGGCACACCATTAAATTAAGAAAAAAAAAAA
This sequence comes from Adelphocoris suturalis, assembly GCA_030762985.1. Taxonomy (NCBI): domain Eukaryota; kingdom Metazoa; phylum Arthropoda; class Insecta; order Hemiptera; family Miridae; genus Adelphocoris; species Adelphocoris suturalis. The sequence goes on from CM061051.1 coordinate 19,744,125, forward strand.
ATAATAAATAAATAAATAAAAAAGTAAGAAGGACACCCCAGTTTACCCATCGCTGGCCCTGAGAGAGAGGGAAGGAAGGTAGTGCCCCTATAAAATGACCATCATTTGAGATAAGAGCCCTCAAGGACGCAGGTAGTGATTCGACGGAGCATTCCTACCGAGATGCCCGACTCGAGTAAATCCGGGGCACTTCTCCATCACCACACACCACACCACGACAACATCGCTGCTATGACCCTGATGTTATTCAGTCACCACTCCCTTTGGCTATGATATAACTTGCTGTCGGTCAATTTTATCGTACTTACTTGGCTAAGCTTTTATTGTACTTACAGCGGTGCATCCTGTAATCTTGATACTATTGCTCAACTTTAACATTTCTCCTTTTGTATGTCTGTAGAATGAATTTCATCAAATTAGTCATCATTTCTGTAGTCAATAAAGTTCGAGGAGTCTCCACTCATTCATGGCAAAGGATCACGCAAGTGTGAGAGTCAGAATGCATTGGTTTTACAATATACTTCCCCGATTATCGGAAACTTCGCTTTTTCACCGCTACAATATTCCTGGCGATTTTTAAATAGGAATAATGCTCATATTATGATCAGGAGCTGCAGGATTGAACGATAAGGCAGGTCTTATGTGGATGTTCTTGGCATGCACTCAACCCACGTTTAAGAAAGTCGCTCTTCCCACAACCTCAGCTGGAAAGCTCGACCGTCTATAGGACATTGTCCGGACGTCCATATGGCTGCACCCTCATGGAGGGAGGGAAGATTTATATCAGTTTTGATAAAGACAAACGGTCATAACGAGTTCCAAACGAACCCACATGCTTAAATGCATTATTTTCAATTTTCAAGGAATACTAATATTTAGATGGCCATTAATGGCTATTCAAAACTTCTGTTCACTTACACATAACTAATAAGCCTAATCAAAACGCTACTTATCATCACGTAAGAAATGGTAGTAATTCTATCAATGGAATATAAATTTGTTTCAGTCAGTTGATAGGCGTTTGTTTGCCTCAGTAATTATTGTGTGAATAACCTACATTTTCGTATTTAGGTATTTACGGTGTATATTTTACGTAGGTCCAATTCATATATACAAACTATATAATCTACATTCAAAAACACATCAGAGCTAATTTGAAGTCAACAACTTTCAAACGTTGAAGATGTTGTTCAGTGTGGAACAAAGTTACTTGGTCTCTACCGTTGGAATAATAAAATAATCATTAAACATCATTAACACACAAAGCTTAGCGCAAATGAGTCAGAGGTTATACAGTTCTAAAAATCAATATTATGAGTATCAATCGAAATGGTTGGAAAATATCAGAGATAAAATCATAATCTCTATTATTAATAAGAATGAAACTCCGTCTGTCTGTCTGTCTGTCGCTCTGTCGTGTCTATGCACGGCCAAACGGCTGAGTGGGCCGGATCTACGAGTGGGGGGATCTTTTGGGATTTTCCGATAGGGTGTATAAGCGAATTTAAAATTTTCTAATCCCACCCGAACCATGGGCCGTAGGGCGGGAGGGGGGTCGAAGTAATAATTAATGTGCGCTTTTTGGACTTCCCCGCTTCCCCTACCCCTCTAAACGGCCGTTGACAATTCCGGAAAAATACGGGTTTCGTAGGTTTTCCTACGAGGAAGACGACGGCGCGATCGGATCGCGAAAAAAGTATCGGGAAATGCGTTAAAAAAATGCGAGAGTACGGACCCGTTTTCTCGAAAAGTCCGCCGAAAAACTTGGTTTTTTCCGATTAAAATATACCCCATAAAGGTACGTTTTCCGGAACGGTTTTCGCGGGCGAAATACAGCTTTGGGTCCGCTGAATCTGAATCCGAAATCGGATATCGAAAAAAGTGACGTTAAGTCGGTCAAATTGCGAGCAGAAGCGAGGGAAGCGTTTAAAATTACATTTTTAATCGACCCCGCCGCCCATTTCACAACGGAAGGGACTCGACTTCTACGCAATACCTTGCGAGCAGGCCAACGCACGCGCGCGTATAAGGATGGAACTTTCCCTTTCGAGCACCATTTCAACAGAATAAATAGGTACGGGTTTGTCCTACACATATACAGCAATGCTTTGCGAGCGAAGCGAGCAACATCCCCAAATAAACTTTTTTGTGGTTCCACGTAGTTTTATAAGATTTAATTTGTTTGTAAGAATTTCCAACAGAAAAAAACGTCTGCCAAGTTGGGTGGGCAGTATAACTTCCTCCAATATAACTTCCTCCTACAAATCGAGACCGCCGCCGTTTCACAATGTTGCTAACCAGAAGGGACTCGATGACTCATTTCAACAGAATAAATACGGGTTTTTTCCTACACATATACAGCAATAACTTGCGAGCGAAGCGAGCAACATTCTCTAATAAACCTTTCGTGGTTCCATGTAGTTTTATAAGATTTAATTTGTTTGTAAGAATTTCCAACAGAAAAAAACGTTTGCCAAGTTGGGTGGGCAGTATAACTTCCTCAAGCGAGCGAAGCGAGCAGCATACCCTACAGAAGTTAAACCTACCCTTAGAGATCTACCCGTTTGCGAGCGAAGCGAGCAACATCCCCTACATGCCATACTTTGCGAGCGAAGCGAGCAACATTTTCTACATGCCAGACTTTGCGAGCGAAGCGAGCAACATTCCCTACATGCCAGACTTTGCGAGCGAAGCGAGCAATATTCCCTACATGCCACACTTTGCGAGCGAAGCGAGCAACTTAATGGGGGGTCCGGGGGGCTTGCCCCCCGGCTGGACGTGGAGGCGAGCGTAGCGAGCCGGAGCGGCTAGTAAAAAAATAAATAAGAAAATGGGGACGATGCCCAGGCTCACCTGACACCGGCTTTGGGATCGAGGAAGCTGTGGAGGGAGAGTGGGATGAAAGGAAGTGCCCTATAAAATGACCAATAGTTCAAATATGAACCCCTCAGGACGCGGGTGGGGATACCATATTTATATATATCGGGCTTCTGGACGACAGTGATATATTCTCTCCGTTTCAACATCCTAACCACTGGACGACAAAGAACCTGATTTCATGACGGAGAAAGCGGCCGACTTGAGTCTGGAGACATTGCTGCACCACACGATTCAGGTTCTCATTTTTCCGACAGGCTCGGCAAAATGTGTACGTTGTTCAGCGACTGCCCCTTGAACACCTCACCGAAGTGGCTAATGTAGCCACCTGGACGGTATGAATATGGTCGCGGGCACCAATGCGTTCTAAAGCCCATTCACCCACTGGGCCCCAGTTAAGTTCCGAAAAAAAAAAAAAAAAAAAAAAAAAAAAAAAAATGAATAAATAATCATACACACACACACACACACACACACACACACACACACACACACACACACACACACACACACACACACACACACTCTAACTCTTTTCCTTGATTTTTGGCGATTTTTCAAAGTTTTTGTGACCTACCACTCACTTATCGAGGATTTCCATGGAAGTGGGTGGACGAACACATAGCTTCCCTACCTTCGGTATTGAGGAAACAAAATTTAGGTCCGCTCCAAAGGTCAAAAACTGGGTAAGAATTTCTCAATTGATTTCTTGTGTCGAAGAAGCTATTTTAGGTATAGAGACACGGGGTATATTCAGAATCAGCACCTGAACTTGAGTTTTTTCCCCTAAGAAAAAAAACCCTTTTGGCCCTGCGGGACGGACGGACGGTTTTTTTCTGATTTTTGGATTCTATGCATTTTGAAAAGTAAACCAAGGGGGTAAGTGTGGTAAGGGTGGGGGGGGGGGGCGGGTTTAAACATATTTTTCTTGGCCGATTGCAATGGTTTATCACTGAAAATAATAATAAACCAAGACAAACATACACATTGATCGTTCAACTTGAGAGATAGATATGGATTCTGTTACTATCTGCGAGTAAGTACGTGTCATTATTTTAGCCAGAAAAAAATCAGTTTTGAATTTGCGATTGTATTGAATAAGCGAATTTTGTTCTAAAGGTCTCTCAGCTACCAGTGCGCCTTCCTGCACATAAGTTGTATACAAGATACACCAATGGAGCCCCATTTCAAATTTCGGCTCCATAGGTAGGTTGAAATTGGCTTCACGGATCCCTTATCAGAACGTTCCTTCGTAACAGATTTGCGTTATGGAATTTCGTGGTGATCGAGCGAAACGCTGACACGTCATCAATACGCTTACGGAGATATAGGCACCTACAGAGAGAAAATGAAAGCAATAAATATAACATCTACATTTTACTAGTACCTCTTATGTAAGTATTCTGGCATTTACACACCCACAAACTGAAAATTTTTTGGATAAAAAAAAAAAAATAATAAAAATAAAAACAAGTCTATACCATTTATATGTGGCTAGAGTTATAATAAACTCGAATTCGTGAAGTTAGAGTAAAATCAGCTGATACAACCTCGTAGTTTATATGGCGATTATTATTATGTTCCCAACTTTTCTGTTTCCGATTGATGATCTAGTCCTCAGGGAGAGGGAACGGTTCAACGCACAGCGATCCGGGTGGTTTCATTCGATTCTCTGAGATGATATTTATCAAAAAACAAAAAATATATATATTACTCTTACCTTGAAAGTTTTCGAGATTTCAATTTTCAATATTTCAGACCTTAAATTTTACTCTTTAGGGGTGGAAATGGATGCCCAAGTTCCATAAATGTTGGTGTAGTAGTTATGGAAAAAGGCTAATTGGACGGCTGGATTTTTATTTTTATTTTTTATCTATTTTTTTATTCGACGCATCTTGCAACGTAAACCAACAAAAAAAATGTACTTGGTCGATTACAAAGGTTTCATTATTGAAAATAATAAACCAAAAGGAACCAAGCTTTTTCTCATTTTCCACATACGCACCACCATTAACCAGCTAAAACTTCAAGTATAAAAATGTATAAGAAGAGAAGAAGATGAATGTGATGGTGTTGCATCATTATTCAGCGAGCAGGAAGAGCCTGCAAAACACGACTTCATCACCAAGGACCCCCCTCCCGTCATGCCACCACCACCTCCTCAACCTCTTTCCCCGCCTTTCCTTTCTCCACCGCATTTACATTTTAATTATGTTCACATTGCTCCTTAGCCAATAAGGTGGTGACAGAACATCACCCTGAGTGTATGTGCTTACGCATAAATTAATCTTTCTTTCCCCCGAAATGACCTGAATATATTATAATGTATCCGTTATAAGGTGCCACTTTTGGCAGTTCCATGAATGTTTAATGGAGCGTCCTTGGTGGGATGACGGTTTTTATCACAGACAACACGGAGGGGATTAATTATTTGATGCTCTTGCTTGTTGGATCATGAAGTGAACCTCTTTCCGCGTATACAACAACGTGCGAACAAACTCTACCGGTGTATTCAGGATGATGATCGATTAGTCACACAAACACACCAACACGAAGATTTCAGAATGAGGTATAAGTCAATATAACAAATGAATAAGTAAATAAATGAAATAATAATAGAAAGAGCAAGCAATGAAGAGCCATTTCCACCTGGCACGAGTGACGGTCGGGTGAGGCTGCTGGTCTGAGTGGCGTCCTTCAGCACATGTGGCCCTGTTGGCCCTTTCGTTATTCAGATCGAAATAGTGGTCAATCAGGTCACCACTTGCGGTACCTACTCGTCTTACCCACGCAAACCTTTTGTTTGTTGTGGCACAGGGTGTCACAGAGTTCTTACTACGCACTACGATATCTCCAGTCTGTTACATATTCATATATATCCAGTGCCATAGTTGTGTTTCACTTAGCTGTATTGTAGATATAACACCAGCAGTAAATTATTAGGTAATTCACCTGCATCCAGTGGCGTAGTTTGAGGAGGGGCAGGGACAATTTAAATTAATAATTATAACCTTCTATTTCCAGTATGTACACCTTCAATTAGATAATATAATTCGTAAAAATCAGCATACTGTTATACGAATCTGCTTGCCTAGAAACTTTAGACGATCTTAGAAATAAAGAACTTCTTACTAGGTTCATTTGTGTGAGGGCAAAATGGCGTGGATATTATAGAGCCCCACGGAGAGTAATAAAAAACACCTAGTCAACGAAACGGAAATGTGGATACTACAAACTGAAATCAAGTCGTTCCCCACTACCTTCTGGGGCTAGCCCATATGCGATTTTTTCCTAGAAAAATATCCATAGCTCAGTATCCACAAAAATTCCCCTAGAACTTCCTCTACTTTTCACTGACAACCTGATAACGCTTGGATCTTCGATCCAAAACATTTTTCCTAACGAACTTCTTTAATTAAATTTTGATTGTTGGTATACCGTACATATCATACCATTTATGTATTAAATCCTAGTTAAAATAAAGCAAAATTACAATAAATAGAAGACTACAATGGTGATTGAAATAGTTTAATAGAAAATATTAAAATACTCTATTGTAGAAATATTTATATTCTAACCTATAACTAGAATATTGGTGGTTTGAGTTTGTTTACATTGTTTGGTTTCTCGCTATCGGTTTCCTGTCTTGTAATTTATTTCATGTACTTATAATTATAATACAATTGTGTGATATTGTCCAGAAAAAGTGTTTTTCGCGCTGAAATAACTAACAATTGTGGATAAACCTGTAAGGGAGAAACGTCCACAGATATGATTTTGCAGGCAGTAGGTATGTGTAGTATAATAACAGGTCCAGTGCTCCTCAGTTCATCGGTAGGTACCTATTCGTATTTATCGTTGTTTTTAACGTTCGGATTAGTTGATCGTGTAATTTTTCTAGATAGTATTATGTTTTAATAATCAATATGCAGGTTTGTGAATATGAAAGCGTACATGATTTAAAATCATGACAAAAAGCCATTGAACATGAAATATGAACGTTTGGCAGTTTATTAGACAGTCTTCGTATACTAAACTTTACTTAACAAAAAATCCTTTACTTTTGCCCCTCCATAAGAAATGGCTTAGCTACGCCACTGCCTGCATGTTGTCATATTTGTAATTTTTATTTTTGGCGTACTGTAGGTTCCTCTCGTGGCATGGTCTGCGACTCAGTGTCACTCTGTGGGCTATTATTATTGTCTTACACTTCTGCCAATGGGTTCCATTGATGGTAGTCCGCACACCCTTAGAATCGTACCCCTTGCAGTGTCTCTTTCAACATCTTGTAACGTGCCACTAAGACCCTCCTGGTTCAGATGCGGTTCTAATTCTTAAAACAATGAACTGAAATGAAAACTCAAGAAGTTTTGAATGTCACGAACATTTTTATGTTCGCGCATGCTGAATGTGGCGAAGTTCGTCAGGGATTATACCGTATATATATATTTCCATCTTACGATTTTCACGACATCTGACTGTAAGTTAGTGTATTTTCTTGCCCGTCACAAGGGTTAGTGGACAAAGAACATACACAGAAATAGACTCATCACCATCATTGTAGAGGGCGGGTGGTCAATGAAATGCGAGTGGAAGTAATAATTTTGAACTTTTTTCTTCGCTTCCCCTAATTGATCATGATATTATTACTATAATCAGATATCCGAGTCTTCCTATAGGTAGCGGAAGCATTGTTTTCACTTTCGGGTGATTTAAAGAAAAAAATCTCCACCATCAAGTCTCCAAAATCAAAATTTTCCCTCGCATTTTACGTTTTAGACCTTTCTGAACAACTTTGGTTTTGTTACTGTCTGTCTCTATGTCCACAAATCCTTGAAACAAGCTTTACTTTTACAGTGTTCAAGTGTTTACTTTCAACAATTCGTGTTTAACAAGTATGGTTTCTATTGTTTTCATTCAACTTCAATATCATTTTGAGGCATTGAATTGTTTATCTTCTAAGATTACCTAAAATATTTCAATGATCAATAAATTCCTTTTACGGAAACAAGGGACACACTTAACTTGGTAGGCGTTTCAACGAAGCACTTGGGATTGTACAATTTATTTATATACAAAGTAATGTCGTATTTCATCTACGAGGTATGTACCTATGTGCTAAATTTCAGCTGTTCCCTATCTTAGTGAATTATTGTAGAAAATTTAGTTGTTGCAATTTGATTTTTAAAAACAAAAAAATAGTAGTGAAACGGGCGGAAAAAAGGCAAATCCTGGAAAATTTTCTAAATTTGCACTTTGGCCTCCTTTCTTACGCGTTAAGTCTGCTAAAAATCTTTTGAATTTACACCAGAGAGATGGACAATTTTACGTTCTTTCCAACGATGTCCTTATTTTTGAGGTTACAATGATTCTAAGGGGAGTTGTGGCTGTTTTAATTTCATTAGATACAAAACACGAAAAAAAAAGAAGTCCAGTCATGCAGCATGACCCCATGAGCGAATTTTTGAAGAAATCTTCGACATTTCAGTCGCTATTGATCGTGTAGAGAAATTTTAGTTTATGATTTTGATATAAAAACATGGAATCAAATTATTAAAAATAATTAGGAGGTACTCATACTTTATTATTATTAAACTAATCTTGTAGATTTAAAGAAAAAATGTAGGAAATACATCAGTTGTGATTACTTTTTTTTTTTTTCTTTTTTTTTTTTTTTTTTTTAAACAAGCAACTACTACCTACGTTTTAAACAGCATGGTTCTAGGATTGGTTATACAGGGATACTTCCATAAGAGTAGTTCAATCTGAATTCAATCTGAATTTGGACAATGTTTCATGAAAATATTACCGATTTTTACAACTAGCGAACGGCATTATTTCGATTTTTGACTGATTTTTCAACTTTGAAATTTTTGAAAACTTGATACATATTCTTATAGGAAATTTTACGCTGATTCCGAATATACCACATGTTAGTATGCCGAAAAAAGTATTTCGCACAACAAATCGCAAAAAACAGGCTATTTTGAAAATTTTGACTACATTTCTGAAAATTTCAACCCGAAGATGTAATCCGATCATGCTGGCCAACGAACTTGAACTTTCGTTTTGTGTCCATAACATTTTAAAATTTGTTTGAAGTTTCTAGCACAATTCTACGGACAGTTATCGTCTGGAATGACACATACATCCATACATACATACATATATATACATATATACATACATACATACATAAAAAATGCGTTAAACTTCAGAATATGATTCAGAATAGCCTGAAACGGATTTCTGCATAAAAGTTTTTTAAAAATTCACATTCTACAAATTTTGAGGCGAGAGCAATAGCTTAATTTTCTTCAAAAATTCGCTAAAAGAAAAAAAAAAATCTTAAAAATTTAATAACTCGATAGCAAAGGGTTAAAAAAATCTCTAAGGGAACTTTTGATCAGAAATGAGCTTTACATTTAGATATACGAGTACGTGTATTTTGTTATGTTTCTGTTCATATGGTGTAACAATAATATAAAATTAGGCATAAATGTTTTCTTTATTCTTGCACTGCGCAACTCTTGCGGGGCAAAACGGACACCCCGATGATGCCCATTCTTGTCCATACAATAATTTTATTTTAGAAAGATTTAAAATTATGTATTGTGTTTTTACAAATGAAATAGATAAATAATGAGGTTTACACGACCCTAGATACCGAAACGCACAAAAGTGGCTATGCAGATATTATTCAGTAGCCTCGAATTTTCCGGAAATACACACCAATGAAATGTTATGAAATGTTTCCCTTGTTCCCTAGTGATCCTGAGACCCAAATTCACAACCTATACGTTCTTCACAAAAAAAAAAAAAAAAAAAAAAAGTCATGCACTAAAGGATTAATCTAAATCTACTGTATACATACATTCCTTATCATGTCCAGAGACCGGCGCCGCGGATAAAGAAGTCTGGGCTTCAAGGGGACTTTAGAAAACCTCCTTCTAGAGAGGCTTTGAACGCCAGAAGTAAGTGAAGTTTGGCTCTGTTCCACATCCGAAGGGCTTAGGTTGAACACAAGCCAAAGCAAAAGTTTCAAGTACAGATATCTAGATTATTCACTGCACTCTGGCCAAGATTCTTTTCAATTGAAATATCGGCTTCGTGCCACATACATTCTGAAGGCGGAGCCATTCATTACAATTTTAGTTTCCTATCGACGATCAAGTACCCAAACGAATTCTAGTGCATTTGTTGAGGTGGGTCATTGGCTCTATTGTGTCTCATTTTTTTTCCAACTTGGAGACATATTTACGTGCCTATAACCCGAGGTCTACCGGGGGAAGCGAAATAATAAATAATGATGTACCGAAACCATCCAGAGCCCTTGCGGGCCGAAAATCACCCTTCATAAAGAGTTTGTTTCCAATAAACAACAACAGCGAATCACTAACTTGTATACAACCCAAAAGAGAGCACGAGTTAAGGGGTATGGTGGTGAGAGAGAGCGAGGGGAGGAGAGCGTTTATAGACAATCAATAATACAATTGTAACTTACACGGAATTGCATTGTGTTGTATGTTTGTATTTCTGCCATTATGTTTATCCGAAGCCAATGCTTATAGTTATGATACCTCATGTAACCAATACCTTCCTGAGCACTTGCCACGGGAGTCGACTTTATCAACATCTCCCTGCCTTCATCGACATTCTACTTTTCATTCTTTTTTCGCAAAACTTAGATTCATTCGCCACCTTTAACAATTATAGTGAATCAGAGGTAGTCTAGAGTATAGTAAAAAAAGGTTTCAGGCCGAATTTCAGAAAGGTGCAAGTTCTTGATTGTTTTGCAATGGCAGGTAACGATATTCTCACTCAAAAGGACTGAAATTCAAAATATAACATCAAACCTTCCCCCGAAATGTACACCCATTTTCGGCCTTGGCTTCCTGACTATATAAACAGATATATTATATTGACGTATTGTCCCTTCATACATACCTAGTTTTACCCTCTTCACCACAACTAGATCTACATGATCGGGTGGGAAAATTCAGTCAAGCAGTTTCCTCATCCCCTCCCCTCCCCCCGCTCTTCAAGTTTTCCTCCTTCTCCTGCCAATGTAAACCTTAATGAGCTGCTCACGTACTTGGTCCAAGAATGGAATGAAGGTTCATCGAGTGTAATAGGTGAGAACATCATTTTCTTAGACTTTAAGGTGGTATGTCAGACCAAGGTGTGGCTGCCAACATCTTTAGTTGGTGGTCTCTCAGATTAACGTGTGGCTGGTAATCTAAAAAATACTTATTAATCTCTGATAAATGTTGTATATACAAAATACATGTATAGGTATAGTTGTGTCTGAGTGTGATGATTTAAATGATGATGTGAGTTGACTCCAAATGAAATGAACGACATTGAGAGTGGATACATCATCTGAACTAATAAAACCCTATAATGGATGTTAACCCAATTTGGCCGGAATAGTTTTAGCACCGTCACCTCCTAACTAATTGCCAGACATTTAACCATTGCTCTTAATCTCCGGACTTAATCAGCCCATTGCGCTAACTCATAGCCAGACCACGAGGGCCCGTAGCTTTATCTTATCACCAGACCCTGAAAGCTCATCACAGTAAACTAATAGCAGAAGGCGAGGGTCCGTAGCTGGTACCCTAATATAAAAAGTCCAGTCATGCAGCATGACCCCATGAGCGAATTTTTGAAGAATATTACCGATTTTTACAACCAGCGAACGGCACTATTTCGATTTTTGACTGATTTTTCAACTTTGAAATTTTTGAAAACTTGATACATATTCTTATAGGAAATTTTACGCTGATTCCGAATATACCACATGTTAGTATGCTGAAAAAATTATTTCGCACGACAAATCGCAAAAAACAGGCTATTTTGAAATTTTTGACTACATTTTTGAAAATTTCAACCCGAAGATGTAATCCGATCAAGCTGGCCAACGAACTTGAACTTTCGTTTTGTGCCCTTAAAATTTTAAAATTTGTTTGAAGTTTCTAGCACAATTCTACGGACAGTTATCGTCTGGAATGACACATACATATATACATACATACATACATACATATATACATACATACATATATACATACATACATACATACATAAAAAAATGCGTTAAACTTCAGAATATGATTCAGAATAGCCTGAAACGGATTTCTGCATAATTTTTTTTCAAAAATTCACATTCTACAAATTTTGAGGCGAGAGCAATAGCTTAATTTTCTTCAAAAATTCGCTAAAAGACCGAAAGAGAAAATATAAACCCAAGAATGAAAAGAACGTCGGATATATGACATCGATGAGGTCAATAATGTAAAGCAAACTGGAGAGTGAGTTTTGTTAAGAGAAGGCAGTTTGATGGTTTAACTTGTAAGACCAGAATGAGCAGAATGAAGACTGAGCTGGAGATATATATATATATATATATAAGGTTAATATATAGAGTCACTCCTTCTCTGATGTCTCCTTTCCATGTACTCGTAGACCAGTACCCCTATTGTCTCTTCGTACTCCACTCATTCTTTGGGCTTGTTTATTTGAGAAAACTAAATGGTACATCGGTCAGGCATGACAGATATTATTAGGTTTATAATATTAAATACATTTTTTATCATTACATACACAAAAATGGGTATTCCTAACAGGTACACATTTTGATATAAATTAATTTGATTTCCATGATCAAATCTTGAAGACAGTACGAACTAAATCACTCGCGACGACGTTGTGGAAACCCATTTCAAAACGGAAGTTAGTGAAAAACGTTGTCTATTTCCACGAAAAATAAAGAGTTACGCTGTTGAATCGATTTAACAGCGTAACTCTTTATTTTTCGTGGAAATAGACAACGTTTTTCACTAACTTCCGTCTTGAACACAGATCCATCCACATCAGGTGTGAAGTCAAACCACGAATACTTGAGAACTGACGGGCCAGAATTTTTCAGGGAAAAAACACTACGATAATCTCTATTATGGTTTTCCTGGAACCATCATATTGCTATCACAAAGTCGTTAACGCAGAATTGTAAATCATATTTCAAGATAATTCCTCCATAAATCATAAATAATTCCTCCATACACAATTTCTAATATTGGCAGATTTTTGTAGAAAATAAAGATATTGCAATGGCTCCAAAAATTTCAAATCAAGCTTTCCATACATTTTCTTCATTAATATCCGTTTCGAGGCCGTCTGAAACGAATCCTAGACTTTATCGCTTTTGGTTTATTAATTTTAATAATTAACAAAATGTTTTCTTAAAATTCGTTGGTTTACGTTTCAAGTCCTAAAATTAAAAAAAAAAAAAAACTCGTCTATCTGCCGTTCACCGTCCGCCGACCGAAGCTTATCTCTTGAACTACTGGACCAAACTTTATGAATTTTGGCTCGAAAATCATAAATCGGCGGAGGATATGCCAGTAACATTGGCACACCGTTTGATCAACCCTAAAGGTCGGGCAATAAAGGTTAATGAAGGGAATATGCAAGCCCAGATGTACGTCGGATAATGAGAATTACTGTTCAGGCGTTGACTGATCAGTGGATAGAGCGTCCGACTGGGGGAACCGCCCGGTGTTCTTATCCCAGCAGAGACCAGAGGCATAACATTTTTAAATTCTTTCTTCCTAGTCACCTAAAAGCAGGGGTTGAACATTCGATCCGGAAGATTTGCTCCTAACTGCTCCCCTTCAAATCCCTCCGGATGGAATCAATATTTTCAAAAAAGAAAAGTACCGATCCGAAACGACCAAAAAAAAAAAAAAAAAAAAAAAAAACGGTCCGGAGTGGATTCCATCCCAAGAGGATCCGATCAGGACCAGATCGATAAGTATCGATCCCTAATTTTTTCCCTCCGGCCCTTTTTTCGCTTTGAAACTGTCAAAATCATGTGGGAATCAACTGTGAGACTCCATTTAAGGCCTTGAGAGATCCCAAGGTAGACAGCCTAATCCATCCATATCATAACCAGAGTAGGTCTTAAGTACCTATTGATTACTTCGAGTTGGTTGTGATTACTTTTTCAATTACTTTGCCAAAAAATTATAATTATGGGTGTGTGAGTTTAGGCGTATGCAGGTGTAACAGTAGCTACAGGGTCGCTACTATTAGAGGCAAGCGACAATCGTGTATTGCAGATTGGGCAGACTCATGCGCCTGAGGCAATTGTAAGTTGAGCGTAAAAATATAGCTCATGGATTGGGCTGTCTACGTTGGGATCTCTCACGGCCTTATAAAAGGAGCCTCATAGTTGATTCTGACAAGACTTTTACCGTTTCAAAGCAAAAATACGGGCCGTAGGGAAGAAATTAGGGATAGATTTTTATCGATTCTTCTCGGACGGTTCCTCTTGAGATGGAAAAATAGCGCACCGGCCCGAATAGAATCTACTCCGGAGCAAAAATAATCATCCCAGGCAGATTCGATCCGAAATGGAGTAATTTGTTAGGGATCAGTATATTTCTGTGTCAAGATGATGGTTTGACTTGAATAATAACTTAAAAAGACTGACACAGATAAAATCTGGTATTGAATTAAAAGTATTAAAAAGCACCGTTTTTATGCAACAGGTGGACAACTGCTTTGTCATTTGGTTTTCAAAAAAACCCAATCAGTTTTCCTGGCTTTATGTTCTGATTTCAAATTATGAAGTTAGAACTTGGAGAAGCAACACGAAAGTTTCCCCTATTTACCTTACAAGAAATATCATATAAAATGCAATACCCAACTATATAATTTAAAAACTTTTAAAAATCCCCTATTCTCCGCCAAATATTTGTAGAAATGGAAATTATTATTACGTATTTTTTCCACTTATATGAGACTATATGGGAAAACAATTTTTTTTATTAATCAACTGAGGGCCACTTTCACCAACAACTTATGTAAGCGGAGATTGGCCAAACTCGATTAAATATAATCTCGAGGATCAAACCTTGGCGTCTTTCACCAACACAAAACTCGTTTAAACCAAGATTGGAATAATCGAGTTTCCTTAACGGAGATTCCGGAAACTGTCCAATGAAAAATTGGACAATTTGAAACGACAGTTAGAAACCCCGCCATGTGTCCGATATATCAAGACAATAAAGCAGTGAATCACAACCACGACCAATCATTTTCCGCGCTGTTTTTATCTAGTTGCCTAGTTACTATCTAGTGTTTATTAGAGCTAAACGTGAAACCTGTTATTTCTTTTTTACTTCTTTTTAATATAATTAATATTTTTTCTATATAATTTATAGTATATTGTTTGTTTATAGTATATTGTTTGTTGTTATTTTACTTTTTATAATATTTGGTGATTTCAATCGAGTTGACCGATCCATTCGTGTTCTTGGCTGGCGCTCAGTTTCAAGGTAAGGTGAGAAATACCATATTATACCCAGTAGAATATCTTTCTGAAGTAGAGGCAAGTTTTTACACTGTTGTTCATCATCAAACTTGATAACAACAAACTCAATAAACTCAATCAAACTTGAATAACAATTAACAATTAACTTCAACTGTGAATCAAACTGTAGAGGTATCAGCTGTTGGTGCGCGGCCATATTGCTCGATATCATTGTTATAACTAATCTGAGATTGGCAAGTGTAACTGGCCGGGGCTTGGGAGATTAACCTCAAGCCACCTCGTTAGGAGTTTAAACTCGTAAAGTGGTCTGGTGAAAGACGATTAGCTGGGATCTCCGTTATTTGTTAATCTATTCTAACTTAATCTCGTTTATGTTGTTGGTGAAAGTGGCCCTGAAACAACATTGTGGAAAAAATGCGGTGAGTGTTGAATGGAACTTACAATATTGAATCATTGAGTGATAAATGAATACAATGCAGTGACTTCCGAGTTTGTCCTGGGTTTGTACTAGGGGACAAATATGAGAAAAAGCAGTAGATTAGACAAATTGTAAATGCGATAAATAATTAATTATGATATCTTAGTATATTATAAACCTAGAGGGACAAATCAATATCTGTCGCCTGTTAAGACGCAAATTCGTCAAATACTTCTAGCTGGAGAGGAGGCCTGGGGGTTGTATGTAATAGGAAATTGTTACCTATATTCTGTACAATATACTATCCCCGCGGCTTGCTGACGTCCGAGTGCTGTAGAGCTTACACCTCGCGCGCGATTATTTATCGTCATGTGGATCCACTCATGTTGATAAACACGCGTTTCATCACTGTGGAATCCTCGACCTCCTGTGACGGACTCAATATTCAGGCTCCAGATGGCAATTGCGGGGTTCAGGCGTTTCTACTCCACCCGCCGCGTTCTAGGGGTATAAATTACTTATCTGTCAACACAAACAATCTAATAACGTAAACATCAACAGTTGGTCGGTTTGACCCTGGTGAGTATACCGAAGACAAATAGAGCAAGAGGGGATCAGGGGACCGCCGCAGTCCTCAACGATCTGCGAGGATCTCTGAATGAAACCTCGAACGGCCTACCTCGAGGAAACAGATCCCTGCTTTGTTTCCCTGATCGTACATCAATTTCTACGTTAGTAATCACACAAAAATTCTTTCTAGGTAATCACAAGAAATTCAAGTAGTGAAACTTAGTCGCGACTTGTTCCTGCACACTTCCATCGCAAGAGATGTAAACCATAAGTCCAAAACTTTTCCCGAAGAACAGCAAAAGTGCTTTCAAATAATTGGAAATTCTAAAGTCCCAAGGCAGATCCTCTTAATTAGATAGGTATGCGTACATACATTTTTCATATTTTTCTTTCGCACATAGACTCCATTTGGAGTCTAGTTGGTCCTAACGTTTAACCATCCCGATCGCTTTACTCGCATAGATGCTATGGGCCAAAAACGGGCGAAAAAGTGTCTTTTTCGAGACTTTGAGTGTTAGACGTGTTAGACGCACGCCTGGCACGCTTGGCAGGGGGTCACGGTGGGTGGTGAGGGGGGTGAGCGGGGGTGGAGTGAGAGGAGGCGCCGCGGCACCTTGTGGTGTCTGGGGTGACCAGGGGCGTAGCAGAGGGGTGTAGGAGAATGGATATTTATTACTTTTACGTGTTATACCCATATAATACACCGCGGCATCATGAGGTGGGTACGGCGTTCCTTCGAGGCATGAATAAATGTTTTTTTTTTTTTCAAGGTCATATTTGTGTGTTAATACCAATGCTTTTCCTACGCATATTTAATAACATATCCTCTCGACTTTTCAAACGTACTTAGATAATGAAATTATTAAGGCAATAACTATTTGAATAGATAGGAGCTCAAATCGAGAAATATAAACATGCGTATATAATTATAGAAGTATAGGTTGTGGCAACTCGAAATAGGACACGCCGAGGAGTCTGGACGGGCCTTATGACGTACGCTAGCCAACTAAAACTACGATCATACTCAATTGAA
Source organism: Adelphocoris suturalis (assembly GCA_030762985.1). NCBI lineage: Eukaryota > Metazoa > Arthropoda > Insecta > Hemiptera > Miridae > Adelphocoris > Adelphocoris suturalis. The sequence goes on from CM061051.1 coordinate 19,761,363, forward strand.
AAAATAATAAACATTTGTGAAATAATTTGCAGCGTTTTTTAATTAGAAGTAGATTTTATCTTGAGAGGTTTTTGCTCATGATTTTTCAAAGTTTCAAATAATTAATATACGTAACAGTAGACAGGGGGTCCCGCCCAGGTAAGAGGGGTGATGTGAGGTAGTAATTATCGAAAACTTTGTGAAAACATAAAAAGTAATTACCCATTGTAGGAGAGCGTGGTTGGTGTCTGAGGGACGCTGTAGTTGCTTTTCAGTTACTTTCCAATATTTCCAGTGTTCGTGGTCATCATCTAGTTGAGCTCTAAAAGTCTTAATTTTATTATTCTGTCATTTCATTATACTTTCTTGATTGTGGATACGGTAAGATGTTCCAACTGAAGATGGATAACCTATCCCTTCCCGTCTTATGGGTCAACTGTCAACGTCAACTTCAACGTCTCTCGATCTAAAATTATAATTTCCTTATACTAAATTTCCTTACTATCGTAGAAAATGAATAATGCACGGTTTCATTTCTTGAACAGTACCACCTTTTCAAATTGAACACATTCGCCGAAACTAAGGAACGTAAAATGTTGGTCAAATAATTGCGGTAACATAAATATCGTACCTAGTCTCTAATAGCTACCTGATTCCTATTCGGTAAGTTTCCTCTGAAGCATCTTCAGTAGTGCGAGGTACTGCGTTGGGCTCATCCTTTAAAGGGTAGTGTCTCAAAAATTGCTCGTAAAAGGTAGCAAAATGAAAGCAGAGTTGTCAGCAAGCCCTCCGGCGCCGGTTCTACACGCATCGCATACCTACTTTCTTAGCTGGAACCAAAAGCTGACGAGATGGAAGATACTGGATGTATCTTCAACGGTAAAGATGTGTACTAGATGTACATTCCACAGAAGTGAGGAGACGGGTCGCTGAGATTGAGGGGAACGGGACACAGTTTAAGGTCAGTAAGATATCGCTATTTTTCATCTTCCCATTCTGTTCGCCATCGCTCCCTCGCCGAGTCTTCCCATTTGTAGCGACCACTTGTGACAAAATAAACTGAACTTCAAGAGTGGGGATGAACCCAAGGATATAATATTCAACATGAACTCTTAAATCTTGTTCGTAGCGAAATTTATTCCGCTAAAACGAAGTAAAATAAATTTGCTTGTTTACAACAAAATATATATACAGGAAATGCTCAGGGATCGGAATGTCACAGGTATAACAAATGCGGTAATACGGTAAAGATACGAAGTTATAATATACGGTAATATTCGGGAAGTTATCACAAAATCCCTAGTTCGTAGTAAAGTGTAACACTGACACTTACTTAAATTCGGACGATTTCTTAAATTCCAACGATAGCGGAAAAACTCGACAATATATTCTATTATATACGTTACACTATGCAGTAGGTCAGAACTGAAGGTGAGGAAGGATAGGACGGACGGCCAAATCCAAGGGATAACCAGTCTGCTAGGTAGGTACCGGTACGGTAGTTGATTCGCCTCACGTAGAATTCTCGATGTAGAGTAGACTATCGTGGGCGGTGATGCGGTGACTTATCCCCGAAGAATGTTTTCCACCAGGCAAATGTCTTGGTCCTTGATGACTTCGACGGATCTGCCAAAAGGCGAAGTTGTTTCAACAGAATTCGAGGTTCTCTGAAGTCGGAAGATCGTGGAGACAGCGGTAAGAGAGACTTATTCTTACGGAACTGAACTGGTTATTAAAACCCTTCAAATATACGGGAGGATTTTATATAAAAACGTAAAATTGAGAGATGGTACGGCAAGCAGAGCGCAGAACGAGAAAAGACAAAGGAAAACGGCAGTTGTGTCGGGAGTCCTGAAGGCGGCAGCAGCTCTCAGGCGAAAAAAATAGTTCCCACGTGTTGGGAGAATAAATTCTCCATTTACCAACTGAATATGATTTTCGATGTTCATTTAAACAATAATAATAAAACAAACGGTATCAGTTTGCAAAGAACTCATTCCATTACAGCAGTCTTCGGAATAGTTATCGGTGGAGCTGTTGCTTGCGGAGTCTGACTATGCGAGGCAGTGGAAAGAGGCCAACCTCACACCGCGCAAATTCAACGTGGCGGGAGATTTAAAATATTCACGGTACAGAATCCCCACCAGCGGTTGAGGTGCCGATGTAGGGTTTTAATTTCGCTGGGTGCCAGAGACCAGCATCTTCGCCTTGAGAATCCTGGAGTTTGCAGGTACCTCCAGGGCTTACTGAAAGAACTGTGAAGGGACCCTCATATTTATGGCAGAATTTGGCTGCCGACCGGTCTTCAGCTGAAGAAAGGTTGTGGGTCGAACGCAGAACCTTGTCACCAACACGAAATTTATCTGGTCTTCGGCGTAAGTTGTATCGACGACACTGATCTGTACTTGACTTCAGGAGATTATTTTCCACAAGGTGATAGATTTCCTCCAATTTCTTCATACGCAGTGCCCATTCATCTGGGTTGAAATCCTCAGAACGAGTTTCGATGTTGTGAGTGCTGGAACGGAACAGATGTAAAGGTTTCAGCTCACGGCCATAATTTAAAAATGCAGGGGAATATTTTGTGGAGCCGTGCACAACGCTATTCAGAGCGAACTGGATTTCGCCTATATATGAATCCCATAGGGTGTGACGGGATTGATCAATGTAGGAACGTATGAGTTGACGAATATTACGGTTGGCACGCTCAGTAGGGTTGGCTTGGCAATGATACAGAGGTGTGGTACGATGCTGGATATTACATGCCTGAGCCAGGGAACGTACAGCGGAACTAACAAAATTTGAGGCGTTATCGGTAATTAATACGGAAGGGGTACCGAAGCGATTTAATATAGTTGCTCTAAACTTAGCAAGAATGATAGAAGACGTAGCACTTCGAATGGGCACCAGCTCGACCCACTTAGTAAAGACATCTTCGAAAACCAATAAGTATTTGTTCCCTAAAGAACTTCGAGGAAAGGGACCCATAATATCGGCAGAGACCGTTTTCCAAGGGGTCGTAAGGTAACGTGGGTACATTAAACCTCTAGGAGCGGTGTTGGACGGCTTTACACGTTGACATATATCACATTTTTTTAGATATCGGACAATGTCTTGAAACATTCCTGGCCAGTAATAAAGTCTACCAACACGCCAGTGTGTTTTTGCCACCCCCAGGTGTCCAGACTGCGGGACGTCATGGCATTCGGCCAAAATTCGGGATCGCATATTCCATGGAACGACTAGTTTCCAGTCCTCACTAGGGTCTTCAAGTTCCCCCTTAAGAAACGACTTGCGATAATAATATAATTGATTGTCCTGTATCTTCCACTCCGGATGGTTTTCAGGATTGTTTCTTACCCCGTACATTTTCTGTATGTACCAATCATCCTTAATTGGTTTGGTAATAGGAGCTGAAGTAGGAGAATTATCAGGAATAACGGTAGAAGAAATGACAGCGACACTGGTTTGAGAAGGTATCCTAGAGAGAGCATCGGCTACGCAATTTAGCTTTCCCTTCCGGTACACCACCTTATAGTGATAAGGTTGCAAGCGCAAGGTCCATCTTGCTAACCGGCCTGTTGGGTTTTTCAACTCCAGCAGCCACTTCAAACAAGAATGGTCGGTGATAACTGTGAATTCACTTCCCTCAAGATACTGTCTATTTTTCTCAATACCAAAAATTACTGCCAAGCATTCCTTTTCAGTAACGCTATAATTGCGTTCGGCGGATGACAGTGTTCGTGAACTGTAACTAATGACTCGCTCATTGCCATCATGCAATTGAACAAGTGCGGCACCAATACCACAGTGGCTGGCATCAGTTTGCAAAATGAAAGGTAACTCAAAATTTGGCCTTGCCAAAACAGGAGCTGAAGTGAGAGCAGCCTTGAGAGAATCAAATGCAGTGGACTGCTCCTCAGACCATAACCAAGTTTTCCTCTTGGCCAATAAAGAGGTCAGTGGGGCCACTATTGACGAGAAATCAGGTATAAATCGGCGGTACCAACCAGACATTCCCAGGAATCTACGGAGCTCAGTGACGTTTGTTGGGGCTGGGTATGAAGTGACCGCTTCAACCTTTTCGGGATCCACGCTGATTCCATCAAAGTTTACCCTGTAACCCAAATATCGAACTTCCTTGCAGCCGAACTCACATTTTTCCGGATTAAGGCGAAGTCCTGATTCCTTGAGACGACGAAAAACTTCCTTCAGAAGAGTACAATGTTCATGAAAGTCAGATGTACATAAAAGAATGTCATCTAGAAACACAACCACTTGGGGATACAAATCCAAGAATATGGAATCCGCCAGGCGTTGAAAGGTACTGGGAGAATTGCATAATCCAAACGGCATAGTACGAAATCGGAACAAACCTCGTCCAGGCACAACAAAGGACGTTATATCACGGCTTTCCTCGTCAGCCAGAGGTACTTGTAAGAAAGCTTGTTTGAGATCTAGTTTAGATAGATATGCAGCTTGTCGGAGACTGTCGAGTAACGTATTCAAATTCGGCATTGGATACGAGTCTTTTTTGGTGATTGAGTTCACTCGGCGGAAGTCGATACAGAACCTATAAGAATCGCCCTTGCGCACCATCACAACTGGGGAACTCCAAGGGGAATTACTTGCTTCAACTATCCCAGACTCTAGCATACTATCAAGCTCTTTGTACATTGCCTCTAAGACTTTTGGAGAGTAGTTGTAAGATCTTTGTTTTATTGGTTCGGCAGAACCCACATCAATTCGATGCGAAATCCTAGAAGTTAGTCCTGGAGCTTTCTCAAGGTCAGAGAGCCCTTGTTCAACTATCTGGTCCAAAACTTCACGTTGAGGATCGGTAAGTTTCTTGATGCCACAACAGTTGACTACTGACACTGGGTTCACATATGAACTGTAGAATTGTGATGACGGGAAACGAAATTTCTGATGCGGAAAATCGCAAAAATACCAAGAATTGTCACGAGGGTCAGTTCCAATGCCAGAGTATTTAATAAAATCTAACCCCAAGAGCACTGGAAAAGATAAAGAACTAAGATAATAAAATTCAAATTCTAACAGTCGGGGTCCAAGTAGAAATTTCATTGGGTATGATTTAAATATGGTGGTTAGAGATCCATCTGCCATCTGAGCTAAAATAGGACGCATATGAGAATTACTCAAGGTAGCCTCAGATTTAGGATTCTTTGGTAGAAGTCCTAATGTTCGAAGACCTTTATCTCCGATGAACGATAAGGATGCACCCGAGTCATAAAGCGCTGGAACGCAGACTGTAACTAAGTCAGGTGAATTACCATTTAATAACTGAAAGTTTATGGGTAATACCCACAGATCAGAGGAAGCGGGATCAGTATTCAGTGAACAAGTCGGTAAACATGTTGAGTGACTCAGTTGTCCACTCGGAAATATAGACGATAATTGAACAATCTCTTTTTGACGTAGAGATGGAACATGAGATATAGACGGTAGGACGGTAGAAGGTAGAGACGAAAGACGAGACGAAACGGTAGAATGAAGAGACGAAACGGTAGTAGTAGATAATTCGGTAGATGAAATAGTAGGGCCAATATATCGTGAGGGAGACGGACGGCCCACTAGGAACGACTCCCATTGTTGTTTTCCGGGTGACAGGTAGGACATGAGTTAACGGTCACTCCCGTGTGCCCACAACGATAACAGAACCGTCTTCTAGGTTCCGGACAAGAAACATATAAATGTTTAGTGCTGCTACAGTTCCAACAGACCACACCAGAAGTACTGGGTATGGGCTGAGTCGGTGTTTTGTTATCCGAGGTAACAGGTTCTTTAGATGAACTGTGACTAACCGGACGTGAATTTTGGGAAGGTGTCTTAGCAATCCTAGGATTCGGACTGTTTGTTTTATCCGAAGGATCTTTATGAGAAATTTGATAAATCCCCACTTGATCAGGGAATTTAGTATTATTTGCTGACTTGAGAGTTGAACTGTTCTTGGAATGTTGTTCCTTGGAACGGGATGAACTAGTGACTACAGGTTTAAGAAGTTCCTCCCTGCGGCTGAGTTCAGTAATGAATTCGATTAAATTTTGATGAGTAGGGATAGCGTTTGAAGTATAATTTTCTTCAAAAGACTTCCGAGTTGCCGGATCTAAGTGGTTAAGCGCCAACTGCAATTTAATGAAATCGAGAATATCGAGATTTTGAAGTTTACTGAGAGAGGCCCAGTTATTTTCATGGACGTTCAAGAACCGTTGAAAATCTGGAAGAGTAGGGTTGTGAAGAGGTTTGAATTCTAGAATTTTGTTCATAAAGTGCGAAGCTAGACGACGCCTATTTTGATAGCGAGCTTCTAAGGCGGTTAAAGCTAAAGGGTAGCTTTCAGCATTCAGAGGGAAACTAGAGATAACGGCAAAAGCATCACCTTTCAGACTAGAACGCAAATATTGGAACTTTTTTACGTCGTTGCCCTCAAGTGATGGTTCAGTATGTACCAGCGACTGGAAAAGAGAATGGAACTCCATCCATTCCTCGATTTTGCCTGAGAAGGTAGGTAGAGGAATTCTAGGAAGTTGGGAACTAGGAACACCAGTAGGTAAACCTGAGTTTTGAGGTAGGTCAGGGGTTACATGAGATTTCTTAGCGATTACGTAATTTGAACGAGCATTATCTATCATTTCAATAGCATTACAATAAAATTGTGTTATGTCCAATCTCCATTTCTGAGAAGATTCGGATAAATCAGCATTAAAAGTTCTAATACGGTCCGACAGGTGGTCTAACTTAGTTTCGATGACACCAAGTCTATCATATGAAGCAGAAAAGGCATGAATGCTTTTAGCAGAGCCAAGGTTTTTTGATTTATCAAATAATTGTTGAAGTGAAGCAAACAAAACTTCACGTTCGCTAATGAGCTTATATTGTTCGGTTTTGACCGACTCGTCAACACTAGGACTAAGAGGAGTTGTCATAGTGGTAAGCTACTTGGGACGAAAATTCTAGGTAGGCTTATAAGTCCTTATCCACACAGTTCATAGGACTGTAAATGTGGTATAAATAATGTATATCTATATTTATATATACCTAAACGTGAGCGTAACTTCACTAAAATAAATAAGATTGATTTCTGAAATCGTAATCGGTAGTACTAGCTTGTGGGTACTTGAACACAAATCTAACAGACAAGGATAGGTACCTACATACGAAGATCAACCTATATGGTTACCTACGTTAGTTACTCAAAGGTGATTCAAAATATAGTATATCAAATGCTTAGTTTACGTTGGTATTTATGTTGGATTTACGTTGGATTTACGTTGGGCGCCATTAATTATATCTGTGACAAAATAAACTGAACTTCAAGAGTGGGGATGAACCCAAGGATATAATATTCAACATGAACTCTTAAATCTTGTTCGTAGCGAAATTTATTCCGCTAAAACGAAGTAAAATAAATTTGCTTGTTTACAACAAAATATATATACAGGAAATGCTCAGGGATCGGAATGTCACAGGTATAACAAATGCGGTAATACGGTAAAGATACGAAGTTATAATATACGGTAATATTCGGGAAGTTATCACAAAATCCCTAGTTCGTAGTAAAGTGTAACACTGACACTTACTTAAATTCGGACGATTTCTTAAATTCCAACGATAGTGGAAAAACTCGACAATATATTCTATTATATACGTTACACTATGCAGTAGGTCAGAACTGAAGGTGAGGAAGGATAGGACGGACGGCAGGCTTCCAAATCCAAGGGATAACCAGTCTGCTAGGTTTGTTGATTCGGTACGGTAGTTGATTCGCCTCACGTAGAATTCTCGATGTAGAGTAGACTATCGTGGGCGGTGATGCGGTGACTTAACCCCTGAAGAATGTTTTCCACCAGGCAAATGTCTTGGTCCTTGATGACTTCGACGGATCTGCCAAAAGGCGAAGTGGTTTCAACAGAATTCGAGGTTCTCTGAAGTCGGAAGATCGTGGAGACAGCGGTAAGAGAGACTTATTCTTACGGAACTGAACTGGTTATTAAAACCCTTCAAATATACGGGAGGATTTTATATAAAAACGTAAAATTGAGAGATGGTACGGCAAGCAGAGCGCAGAACGAGAAAAGACAAAGGAAAACGGCAGTTGTGTCGGGAGTCCTGAAGGCGGCAGCAGCTCTCAGGCGAAAAAAATAGTTCCCACGTGTTGGGAGAATAAATTCTCCATTTACCAACTGAATATGATTTTCGATGTTCATTTAAACAATAATAATAAAACAAACGGTATCAGTTTGCAAAGAACTCATTCCATTACAGCAGTCTTCGGAATAGTTATCGGTGGAGCTGTTGCTTGCGGAGTCTGACTATGCGAGGCAGTGGAAAGAGGCCAACCTCACACCGCGCAAATTCAACGTGGCGGGAGATTTAAAATATTCACGGTACACACTGCACGAACCTTTGGATTCCAATAAGTGTGTTCCGAGTCGGTCGATTTCTGGAAGTGATCGTGTTATTGACGAGCGCTAGGCTCTTCATTATGCAATCCTTGTAGGTGATGGTCAATCGATGCACAGTAAATTGGATGCTTTTCTGACTCCGGTCGGTAGAAAATGTACTAGATCGTCTCCAGAAGTGAAAGAGACGTTGGAAAATCTCTTACTCAAGAGAGGCCGGAGGTGTTGTTTGATTCAGATATGAAAACGGAAGTGGGTAAAATGAGTCTAAGAAGTAGTTGGATCAGTTCAGTTTACTGGTTGATTCCAAGATCTGGCCACTAAGGACGGTTTGTATATGTCGCAGGCACATTGCGAAACGGGGCACTTCACGAGGTGTCTAGGCAGATAGCGAAGTTCTCATATTTTGCTCATCGATACAATAATTTCATGAAGTGCCTAGGCTCTTCTCGAAACGCCTAGACGTTCCCCGAAATTCCTGGAGATGGTCAGTGGGATTGAGAAACGACAAATTATATTATCTAAGTAGGTACCTTTATTAGACATCGTCAAAAAATTATATATCATTTAATTCATATAATAAGTTTACTTATTTTTGCAGGTCGCACTGTCATGGCAGCGACTGTTGCACTTGACTTTTTTTTTGTAGCACGCACACTTTGCTGTGGAACGTAGGAGCGGAACGTGGTTTTCGATGTTTTCCTCTGCGTCAAACTGTTCCAATAGGTCAATTGGATTAGGAAGGTCAGATGACAAGCCAACCCTTGGCTCAGTAGCATAGAGTGCTTGATAAGGGCTGCGTCCAATAATGCGATGGAATGAAGCATTTTTTTGCCACTGAACAAAATAGAGACCAAATGACCACCTTCTGGTTCACGGTGGGAGGAGGAGCTCATCGTGCTCGGTTCATAAACAGACACAAACTGACAAAACAGCGACCAACGGCCCAGTTTCCCATAAGGAGGTGAGACTGATCAAGAGGGGTCATCTGGACTGATAACGGGGTCCAATGGAAGAGAACGAAGTGTCCGTGTTGACGTTTCACCATCTACCGGACCCGCGGAAGTAACTTCGTGAAGTGCCTAGGCGTTTCACGTAACGCCGAGACATTTCACGAAACTCCTCGGCATTTTTCAAATTAAGAATTTTCAAACGAATTTTCGTGAAGCGCCTAGGCATTTCACGAAAGAACTGTGTTTCGCAATGTGCCTGCGACATATATATTGAGACAAGAAGTGAGTGTCCTTAAGAAAGATAACGAGAAATTAAAGAGCACAGTAGATCAGATATCCCTGGCGAATGGAGAGTTGACGAAAAAAGCTAATTTCATTCATGATCATTCTAGGAAACAAAATTTGTTTTTCAAAAACGAGGCTCTTTCAAATGAAGTTGTTTCCAAACAAGCGGTGAAACTATTTTGTAAAGAGGTTCTTCAAGTAAGTTGAGAGAACTTTAGTGTAGTTTATGCAAGATTTTTGAAAAAGCTTATGATAATCTCATTCTGGAGGAGTTTTGCGACGTAAGAGATGAGTTGGAAGTATTGAAGAGTACAAGCAGACTTGTATAAGACCTCTCGGAAGCGATAAGGAAAGTAAGAAGTCTGCTTGGTGCAAAGAAAATTATAATGAATAAGAATCTAAAAATCATGATCGTCATGCAACAGGGATAGATTTGGGCAAACAATAAGCATTTAGATTGGAATGTAGAAAGCAATTTATAGGTGCATGCAAAGCAGTGGAAGCCATTGACACTGAGCTGCGTGCGGGCTGGAATGTGAACTTGTTTGTCTGTGCAAATGCCAAGTTTATATAGCTGTCTGAACTAAGTGTATCGATTAGACAGTCAGTTGGAATTCCGTTCACTTCAGCAATCGCTTTTCTCAAGCGTGAAGCAGCTGCAGCCAATATTGATGCTGAGGACGACTGTTCTAGATCATTTCCCTGCTGTGAAACTGCTGAAGCTTGAGGTTCTTTGCTCACAGATCGGCACACAGAGGAATAGTGGCCAATCTTGCCACACAGCCGACATTTAGCAGCCTGTGCAGGACACTCTGATCTAAAATGACGGACTAACCCACAATAGTAGGCCTTTCTGCGAGGATTGCTCTCATGCTTTCGCTGTTTCGGAGCTGCATTTACAGTATGGTCTGTAATTTCGTGACTTATTTCTGAGGAGTGTTGATAAGATTTGGCCTGTAACAATGCTGATTCTAATGTAACTGCTTGGGATTTGGCATCATTCAATGTTAGTGTTTTGTTTTCCAAAAGCCTTTTCCTCATTGAAGGATTGATGAACCCTCTGATGAAAGCGACACGAATATACTGAGCCCTATGCTCTTCTGCTGAAACTGATGTGAAATCGCAGTCCCTACTTAGTTCATGGAGAGCAACGAAATATTGGTCAACGGTTTCATCAGCTCTTTGCTTCCGAATTGCAAGTTGGTGACGAGCGAATATGACACTTTTAGGTTTTATGAACAGAGCTTTCAGGGTTTCAGTTGCTTCAGGGTACGTGAGACATTCAGCAATGTGCATATAGAGGTTAGGTGTCAGATGGTTTATAAGAACAGAAAGTTTTACTTCGTCTTCATCTTCATTTTCAGCAGTTGCTGCCATGTAGTTTTGAAGAGTTCGATACCAGTATGTCCATTGTTGATCTGCGTCTGGAGCATTTGGATCTGCTTGTAATTTATCTGGACGGAGTAGCTTTTTCATGATAAATTCCTTGTGAATTAAATTGTGATGAATAATAGAACACTTTAACCTGAATTAGGCTTTAATTCACAAGGAATACAACTATCAAGAATGAGAGTAACTTTTGGGAAACTAAGTAGTTGAGCGTCTTAACTACAAGTAATGTTTATCAATACAACAAGCGTTGATAATAATACTACAAAGCTACGAGAGGAATCATGCAAATTATTTAGGATTTATCAAAATACTATGTCTGAAATGATGAAAGATGAATATTAAATAGAATATCAATGCACCAAATACATGTAAAGATAAGAAAAAGACAATGTACAACATGACAATGGAAGCAATTAATTTGAGTACCTATTTAAGTGATTCGAAAGAGTTCTGGTCTTTGAAGAGATTAGTGCCGAATAGGAGAAAATATAGTGGTAATTCGGGCTTACCTGTTGAATGCTTGCGCCATTTTAGTATTATGTACCAGGATTATGTAGGAGTATTATGTAGGATTATGATCCAAACATGAACTGTATTTTGTATGGAAAATCATTAATAATTAACGAACTGGATTGACCAATTACTTTGGGAGAAGTTAAAGCTGTGCTTGGGACTGTAAAGTGAAGAAAAATGCCAGGACCTGATGGAATACCGCACGAATTTGTAACGTAAGCGCCAGATATTTCTTAAGTATGTTGTGGGAGTTGAATAATCAGTATTTTGGAAATGGAAATGTCCCTCCAGATTTTGGTGCACCAATAATTTTCCAGCTAGTTAAGAAAGGAAATTCGATGCTGGCTACAATGCTTTAGAGGAATATCGTTCATAGATGTTTTGGTAAAGATTGATTAAGTATTTACCTAGGTGTATTGTCTGGTAGGCTTTGTGAGTGGGCGGAACGTTTGCTCTAATTTGATGTATCAGAAAGAGTTTGCCCTGTTAGGGGACTTTTAGAAATGGGAACATGGCCCAGAAATTAGGAATTTCGGAATATAGCCTATAAAAATAAATGAAGTTGAGGCTGCTGGAATCAATTATGATTATAATTAAAAAAGAGAGGGTAGAAAATAGAAAATTAAAAAGTCTTAATTGACCATAAGTATTTATATTACAAGCGGTCAATAAGGATTCGTTCTGAAGACCCTGGGTTTATTTTGATATTGCCTGCCAAAATTTATTGAGTAGATTTATTGAGAAATTTACAGCATAGGTGAACCGAGTATTCAAATACCACAGGTCCAAGCCCATTCACACGTTCTTAAACTTATATGCCGAACATAAAACCAAGAAATGCATCTCTGGCCAATATAGAGTTCACTTCTAAACCCCCATCGCCGATCAGACTGAAAACTGACAACATGCACAACCATAGCAACATCGAATCAGGTGACAACAGTGTCCGATCTTCTCCAAGTATTCCAATCACAAATCTATAGCATCCCTGACCGATCTGTGGAAGACGCCATGAAGCCCGAAAGCGCCGGTGTTTCCTCTGGATGAGTACAGAGCAACGTTGGCACAGCACCCAGTAACTTGAACTGTGCACCAACTGTCTGGGCATCACAACCTGCATGGGCAAAATTGCACCGTGAGAGAGGAGTGTTCACATAAAAGCTGCACAAAATGACACTGCACTCAGAGGAAAGGGTGATTAATGTGCAATGTGATCATTCACATAATCATGGTTCTGGATGGGGCAATCGGAATCGAAGGAACCGCGGAGGAAAAGGGCAACTTGTATCTGAGACCAGGAGCGTACTAAGAAGTAAGGGATACGGGCCAACTGTGTTCGTACACTTCTCTAGATTTGCCAGCCCACAGTAATCAAATATCAACTACTAAATTCATACCTTCAGATCAATTAATCAACCAACACGAGGAAGTCATAAGCAATGTAAGGGCTTCTCTCGTGAATGAGTGGATATAATTGCGAATAGAGATAGGAAATCAATGTATCCAGCAAATTGATTCATTTTTGTTCTACAATCATTTGGCAGTATACATCCCAAAGCTGTTCGGAGGAGAGAAGGATTTCGGACAAATAGCAGTCTTAGCGGAAGATTTCTTTCACGAGATGAAGGCTATACTTAAAGATGAGGTGATTGGAATCTATAAATTCCTGACAGGATCGAAAAAGCTTATCTCGTCAGTCAACCATGACCAGAGAACTTCAGTTTTTTTATTTGTATAGTCGACTACCAAAGCTTTTAAGTTGACATCAAATTACATGGACAATATGATAACCATTCAACCTTTGACTGTATATTTTTAAACATTCTTCCATAATCAATATGCTTATTTTTGGAAATTTAAACAATATTGTAAAATTACTTTTTCAAGCGGAGCAGGGAATACGTCTTAACAATTTACCTGCGACAGGTTTTTCTGGAGAGTGGCGCAATGTTACGGGCGTTGACCAGGGGCGTCGCGATGTGATATCACAACGTGATCTGATTTTCCGGTCCCCGTCCGTTCGAAAAATATTAATTTACGAGCAATACCTAGCCCGTCGAGTCCAAGTTACCACCGCTAACGTTTACTCCACCGCATCCCCGACATCTTCAAGTTTGTGGTGGTACATCTGTATATACTCGTACTCAAATAACGATAAATGATGGTATATAGAGAGTGTCAATAGGTAAGTGCTCTAGTGAAGATAGTTACAATGACTTCGGTGTACTCCAAGGAAGTACATTGACTATATTGACTATACTCACGATAAGATTAAGAAATTTATATACATTTTTTAAACATTAGGCACACACTTCTGAGAGATACGATAAAACTAATTTATTACAGTATGCTACAGTCTGTGCTTCAATATCGAATAATAGAATGGGGAGGAACATACTCCTCATCCTCACGTATAAATAAATCACACGTACGCCAGAAAATCATTATGAGAATAATGTTGTCATTACCGCCTAGGACGGCAACTATATGTTAAAAATTTACTTTTGCAGTTCCATAAATATCCACTAATCATAAATTCTCAGCGCAATCTAGCATATTCCACAAAATATGTAGTCGTACAATGACTAAGATTAACGCATTCAACACACAGTCCAAAATTTATTATGTCGGTACACAATTTACAAAGCGCTAGATAGTCATATGAAAAGAGCTCAAAATTATACTAGACCAAACTATAAAAAGCAAATTTTAACGTAGCTTGTGAAAAATGGGGCAGTGGATTGCGAAACTATGCTAAACAGCATTCATGTATAATATTGTAAAACAATAATTTTACTATAGAAAGTTTTTCTAATTATAAGAAGATAGGGACATCAAATACCATCGTAGTTATATCATTTAAGCTATGTGTAGATTATGTAGACGCATAAGCGATGTCAACGTGCTATCTTTGAAATTATGGGCAAATCGCCTAGACCTTAACCAATAGCACGGGCCAAGCCTACCGTTGGAAAAGTAAGCTAGGCGTCTAGTAGACTAGTAGCCTAGTTTTACTATTGTACTATCATCATATGTATGTGTCTTTGTTGAAATAAATCTATCTATAGCATTTTTCAGTCAAATGAAACCTTTTTTCTATCAATGAAACTTCGTAAGTACCAAATGAAACCTTGTTCCAATCCAATGAAAGCTCCTTTCAATCAAATGAAACTTTTTTTTTTTTTCAGACAAATAGAACTTCTTCGAATCATGGTTCTTGGCTCCCACGATATCCTAGCAGCTGAGGACCCTCGAAATTTGAAACCGATCCTACCGTCAGTGATCGAAAAACTCTACAACCATTTTTGTTGCTAGGACATCAATCTGGTTTACAGTGCCAGATTTAATATGTTCTATAGAAGGATAGCGGACTATTCAGGTAGGCAGAAATACTTGGGACTCATTCAAAATGTCCAGTTTGAGAGGGTGTTGTGCCAGTTGCGTCTGTCTTCAAAGTTTTTCGTAACTGTTTATTATAGAGGTACTTCTCATAAGTTTAGAAGCGAGAGCTTATGCAATATATGCAATATGAAAGAAGCTGACACCCTCTGCCATTTTTGTCTACGTTGCCCGATCTTAGAACCGTACCGAAGGCAATTCATTGCGAAATACATCTGTGGGCTCCCAGTGGTTGAGGATGAGGATCGTCTGGCTAATTTGCTCGATTTTGGTGATGATAGGGAGAAAATGTTGAATTTATTTCATTTTGTTACTAGTGCACTAGCATTTCGATCAAATGCGCTCACCGAATAGGTGTCTGATATGTACAGCATTAGCATTGTATAGTGTACAACAGGATAGGCTTGTTGTGGTTATTGTACGAGTACCACAGGTATAGCGTGGATGTTATAGATTCATAACGGATTATTATTCTTTATATTCATTTCATATCGATGACCTCGTTTATTTTGCATGTACTTCATTAAGCTGTAATGCCCTGTTGACTAGATTAGGAAGAAGATATTTGACTTATTTCTTAGCTATTTTTCTAATGATAATGCGTAAGTGGACCTGAACTCTTTGTAATAATCATTGATTGAATACAATGAACAACTTACTACTACTACTTCTTCGAATCATCCAGAGAAAAATTACATTTTATTTCAGATTTTTTTCTAAAAAAGTTACTACAGAGGCACTACAAATTAATTTAGTGAAGCGGGTGTCCAAAAGCTGCGGCTGCAGTTTCGTCATCATGTTGGAGCAGTGTGTCGCGGTGATCAGCAACATGGTGTACCGAAAAGTTTCATTTGAATGAAATGAGGTTTCATTTGTTTGAAGAAAAAAAAAGTCCAGTCATGCAGCATGACCCTATGAGCGAATTTTTGAAGAAATCTTCGACATTTCAGTCGCTATTGATCGTGTAGAGAAATTTTAGTTTATGATTTTGATAGAGAACATGGAATCAAATTATTAAAAATAATTAGGAGGTACTCATACTTTATTATTATTAAACTAATCGTTTTACCAATTTTTACTACTAGCGAACGGCATTATTTCGATTTTTGACTGATTTTTCAACTTTGAAATTTTTGAAAACTTGATACATATTACTATAGAAAATTTTACTCTGATTCCGAATATACCACTAGTTAGTATGCTGAAAAAATTATTTCGCACAACAAATCTCAAAAAACAGGCTATTTCGAAATTTTTGACTACATTTTTGAAAATTTCAACCCGAAGATGTAATCCGATCATGCTGGCCAACGAACTTGAACTTTCGTTTTGTGTCCTTAACATTTTAAAATTTGTTTGAAGTTTCTAGCACAATTCTACGGACAGTAATCGTCTGGAATGACACATTCATACATACATACATACATAAAAAAATGCGTTAAACTTCAGAATATGATTCAGAATAGCCTGAAACGGATTTCTGCATAAAATTTTTTCAAAAATTCACATTCTACAAATTTTGAGGCGAGAGCAATAGCTTAATTTTCTTCAAAAATTCGCTAAAAGTTTCCTTTGGTTGAAAAGATTTCAAATCGGAATTTGATTGGTACAAGGTTTCATTTGGTAGGTACGAGGTTTAATTTGATTGGAACAAGGTTTCATTTGGTCGGTACGAAGTTTCATTTGATAGAAAGGAGGTTTCATTCGACTGAAAAATGCTATATCTATCTGTCTATCTATGTACGTGTGTGTTTACGTCATAACATATATAACCGAATCTCCCACTATTTATTAACGTTACAAAGCTATTGAATGTCCGTGTTTCATTTTGGCTGCTGTTATTCTCTGTAATATTGTTTAAGGTACACGAAACCACGCTGAAGTATTGCGCTCCAATGTTGGCGTTTACGCCAAATGCTGGGGTGACCGTTGTTTCCTTTTCGGATGAACGGACCGGAGAAATGAGACGCTCAAAGGACTGATAGAAACCAATAGCGGCCGAGTCCCGGATTCATTCCGCCTTACTAAATTTACTGTTCGGGAGAAACGCGAACTCCCCCCCCCCCCCCCCCTACCACCCCTACTATCTCTCACTCCTCCACAGCCTCACCTAACCCACCCGGAGCGCCGCACTTTGATGACCGAAGCCGCCAACTCATTAGGACACAGAGTAATTCAACTTAACTGACCAATCTGGCAGAAATTGTCTCCCGCTTCCCTTTGGCGGCCCGTGGACATCTAACAGCAACAACATTAATAATAATAATAATAATAATAGTCCCATTATTATAATAACAACACCGGCGGGGAGGATGCGAGACTGCCCAACAGCTGTTGTGATTGTTGATGCACTTCTGCGATTCAATGGGCTTCAAGAGCTGAGGCGGGGGCGACGTGGGGAATCAGGGACTAACCCTCTCTTCATACAGCACCACATCGCTTTATCTAACGCCATTCCCATTGTTTTTAATAGAAATTATCAAGGAGTGGAAGACGATGAACACCAAATCAGTTTTTATGACTCTAAAAGTGTGTGAATTAATATATGTGTAACCAGTGCTGGATTTCTAGAAATAGGGGTGGCGGAACTGACAGGGGGGTCTGGGGGCACTTCTCCAGGAAATATTTCATAAAGGTCTTAAAAATTCCAGTCATGCAGCATGACCCCATGAGCGAATTTTTGAAGAAATCTTCGACATTTCAGTCGCTATTGATCGTGTAGAGAAATTTTAGTTTATGATTTTGATAGACAAAAAACATGGAAATAGTTTTTTTTTTTTAATTAAAAATAATTAGGAGGTACTCCTACGTTTTAAACAGCATGGTTCTAGGATTGGTTATACAGGGATACATCCATAAGAGTAGTTCAATCTGAATTTGGACAATGTTTCATGCAAATATTACCGATTCTTACAACTAGCAAACGGCATTATTTCGATTTTGACTGATTTTTCAACTTTGAAATTTTTGAAAACTTATACATATTCTTATAGGAAATGTTACGCTGATTCCGAATATACCACATGTTAGTATGCTGAAAAAATTATTTCGCACAACAAATCGCAAAAAACAGGCTATTTCAAAATTTTTGGCTACATTTTTGAAAATGTCACCCGAAGATGTTATCCGATCATTCTGGCCATCGAAGTTGAACTTTCGTTTTGTGTCCTTAAAATTTAAAATTTGTTTGAAGTTTCTAGCACAATTCTACGGACAGTTATCGTCTGGAATGACACATACATACATACATATATGCATACATACATACATACAAAAAAATGCGTTAAACTTCAGAATATGATTCAGAATAGGCTGAAACGGATTTCTAAACAAAAATTTCCAAAAATTCACATTCTACAAATTTTGAGGCGAGAGCAATAGCTTAATTTTCTTCAAAAATTCGCTAAAATGGCGTTTTAGACATTTTAATGGTCATAAATTTGACTCGAAAAGTTGTCGAATAGTATTGAGCTTTTTTTTTTTTTTTAATTAATTAATCATTTTATTTGGTGATTCTGGGAATTAGATTGAGTGCTAAATAGTCTAGGCAACGAACAGTTATAGAAGGTTATGTTTGGAACACAAAATTTTACTTCAGAGTCTTGCTACGACTAGTACGGAGGTAAACATCATAAAAGTTCCCACTCCTAGCCACTATGCCGGGGGGAGGAGGGGGGGCTTTAAAAATGTTATTTATTTATTTTTTTAACCTTCGTAATCAATCAAGAAAACAAATATTACCCTCTCAAAATTTGTTGACTTAAGTTTCATGATACGTAGATTCAAAAATACAATTAAAAATCTGTCCATCCGCCGCACAGTGGTCCAGAAAGCCTGATTTCCTGGTCAAAAATCCAAATGCTACCAAATTCAGCGGAAACAGCCTCCCCATATACTTTCCTTTTTTTGACCTTGGGAATAGAATGGAACCACCTACAAGCCCTCAAGTACATCATGTTTGGTAAGGTTTTCAACGCTTTTCAGCCTCATGAACTGCGTGAAATCATTCCCAAGTCGATCTGTATAATCGTTGCGAATTCATGTCAAATATTTAATGGAACATTCATGTGAAAAATCAAAGTTTTTCTTGTCTTAATGTTTCTCGTGTCATTTCTGATTCCACCTTGACTGAATGATCAGTTGTTAAAATAATATTTGGGTTTCTACAGTTTTAATATTTCCAGTTCACCTATTCAAGATAGCTGAATAGAATTCTTCATCTTGTGAATCATGTTAGAGCCAACGACCACGAATATTCTTCAATCATGAAACCACCCGAATCACGCCGACCAATTTGATTGGATTACCCAATTAAGATATCATGCAAGTAAAATGGGAATTTACCGGCCCAACATTTTTTTAAACACATTTCCCGAACGGGCAGCTGTTTTTTCTTTTGGTTGATGAGTAGATGTGGCAATTCCGCATGTGATTCTTGAGTTGATTTAGAGTGGAAGTTAGATAGAATTTATAAATTCCATGTAAACTTCATTACTTTCAGGTTTGTGGGTATTTGCTGATGGAGTTGATGGAATGGAAAAAAGTAGGTGAATAATTTGAACAGTATCTTATCGAAATATCTTGATGATAATCATTTTTGAAATTTTGACACCACCCCACCATTTTTTCAGTTTATCGCCATTTTCAGCTATTTTTTGAACTGCAAAACACAAATTTGAACATTTTGTGTATGCCTACCAAATTTAGGCTGGCCTTTGATCTCATCCATTCTTTTGTGAATAATAATATTTTTGGGAACCCGGTTTTATGTAAATATATCTGAATTTACATTGATATCAACAATTTGGTGAAGTTTTTTTTTTTTTTTTTATTGCTAATAATTTTGATTTTGATTGATTTGAAAATTTGATTGATTTTTAATCAGCTCTGCAGCTGATTCTTCCATGAATAGTTTCTATATGCTTCAAGGGCTTTGATTTGCTGCCAAACTTAACGCGGAAGTCCGCAGTTGATTAAACTAAAAGCTAACATAAGGCGTTTAGTATCAAAACCAGCTGGATCCACGATTTTCTGAAAATGTTTTTTTTTTTTTTTTTTTCAGTTTTTGGCCCATTCTACAACCTTTTCGAGCTATTCTCACCAAATCCAGCTCCTTCCCGTATAAAAATCGGGCTTGAAAAACCAAGCTCGTAGCAAACCCAGCTCGTTCCAAGCTCACTGCAGCGCCCGATAGGTACCGTTGTCGTTCCTCAAATTCTCGACCCTCCCGCCAGGTTTCGCTTTCGTGATTTTTTTTAAAATTAATCTCGAACGTTTCTCCAGAGATCGATAAATGAAAAAAAAAAAAAAAAAAAAAAAAAAAAAAAAAAAAAAACGTTGCCGTTGGGGGTGTCTAGCCGCCAGTGGTTTGTGTTCATGATGGTACATTTATTGTAAAATGAAATCTGGGGGACACCCCCAAACCCCCGGATTGTTAATGTTAGGATCAAAGATCAAACCAATGAAACACAGAATATGAATTTCGGGCATTCCCCTGAGGGCTGGTGGCATTCTGGTAAGTTCGGCCGAAGTTCATTCCGCGTTCTTGGAATCCAGCGCCTTGGATTGTAGACCTACGTGACGTAGACCCTTCCCGGGGATATTGACGTTTTATAAGGTGGTAACCCTGTGATCAATTGTGGTGTGAACTTATGAGTTCCAAAGACGAATAGAAGCATGGAGGCTCAGGTAAGTCGTTAAACAATACAACTATCCTCTGTTTACTGATTTTCAATAAAATGGGAGCAGTAAGTTAAAAAAGACGTTAAGCATGTTAGGCATGGACCTATGTTTCACAACTCAATGTCCACATATTGCAACGCATTATACTTCTCAGTAACAAAATCTCCCTTCTTTCTTCAATGATTTTCCATGTAAGCCATTACTTTGGGCCTACGTGACCGACTGCTCATCCACTCCAAGGAAGGGTAGGGATGGTTAGGAAAACCCTCTGGCCAGGAGACAATTGTGTCTTTAATTAAAACACCCCCTTCCTGATGTATTAGTCAAATAATCATAAAGAATACAAGCAATCCAACTATCGTCTGAATACTAACTGTCAATGAAATGGGAGCAGTACGTACCGGTCTTTCTTACCTACCGGCTTATTTATAATAATATTATAATAATGCTTGCCACTATGTATTATATTATATGAATATTATATTATATATTTTCATTTATACACACACTCGCACGAATGATGGGTCGCAGGGCTACGTGAGCAGGTACTGATTGCCAAGTCCGTAGAGAACACTTGAGCAGCGTTTCCACTCACCATTATCAACATACTAGAAGCTCCGGCTCGCTTCGCTCGCCTCCACGTACTTTAATCTTGACCAACTTCCCGTCACTTTTATCGATATCCGATTTCGGATTCAGATTTGTCGGGATCATATCTTTATTTCACCCTCGAAAATCGTTCCGAAAAACTTACCTTTATGGGGTATATTTTAATCAGAAAAAACCAAGTTTTTCGTCGGACTTTTCGAGAAAACGGGTCCGTACTCTTGCATTTTTTGACGCTTTCCCGATACTTTTTCGCGATCCGATCGCGCCGTCGTCTTCCTCGTAGAAAAACCTACGAAACCGGTATTTTTTCGGAATTTTCAACGGCCGTTTAGAGGGGTACAAGAAGAGGGAAGTCCAAAAAACGCACATTAACCGTTACTTTGACCCCCTCCCCCAAATTAGAAAATTTTAAATTCGCTTATGCCCTCTTTCGGAAAATCCCAAGAAGATCCCCCCACTCGTACACTCCCCCCACTCTGCCGTTTGGCCGTGCATAGACACGGCAGAGGGGTGGGGTTCGGGGGGATCTTACTGAACGGACAGAAAAATTTAAGGACAAAAAAGCATGAAGTCTTGTAATAATTTTAACTGTCCAAATAAAGAAACGTTGGAAGCACAGATAGGCCCAGCCGAAGGCCACTGTATGGACAGAATCGGAGAACTGAGAGAGAGAAACCATAGACCTACGTGGGACGTTTTTCGTCTCTCCTGTAAAATTTCTGAAAATGGATTGAGCTGGTATTGATACTACGTGAGTTAAAAAAAGAAAGAAAGTAAAACAGCTTAGAAAACACATATTTTGACCAAGTAAAATGTTACAAAAAAATTAGCTTACCTCCTAAGTTGTTCTCAAAGATGAATATTTAACCCTGGAATGCTCCGTGGGGTTTGTCAAACCCCAATCGCGATTTAAAGTCAGTTTATCATGTTGAATCCTGCATGTCTGCCTCTTCTCGCCCCCTTCTATATCACCCCCCAATTCTTCCCTGAAGGCTTCAGCCTTTTTCCAGTTTACTACGTTCAAGACTTCTGTGTAGTGTAATACTTTCTTGTGCCTGGGGTTTGACAAACCCCACCGGGGAGTTAAACGCTAGTGATTGTCTCTATAGCAAGTGTTATTTTTGTGGGCGTTCCCGCAGTTTTGTTCTTGTCTCATCGTGAGAAATGGCTGAAAAACGCAAGTTTTCGGATCCTGAAGATCCATTTTGGAACAGTTGGAGGAAGAAGATGTATATTTTGGCGGAGGAAATTCAAACATGGGAGATAATGTCGAGTTACAAGAATTTGCCTCCGATGAAGAAGCGTCAAAAGTGACAGTTTTGGAGAAACTAGTTCGATGTTCCTTCTGTGAACATCATAGATCTTCAAAGTGTTGAGAATGTTGATCCTATTGCTTGGTGCCAATTTTATGTTACCTTTTCATTCTAGTTCTTGGGTTTTGTAAGTGGTATCAAACTAATCTCAGAAAATTCTTTTGCAGATTTTATTTATTTTTATTTTTGTTTTTAAATGGAAATGTGCTAATTTTATATTGAAATTTTGTTACAATGAGGTACCTTTCTGCCATTATTTTTTTCTTCAGAGCGTGAGGTTTGCCTTACTATTACTTTTTTCTTCATGAGCTTAGGTACCTACTTCATGTTTCTTTACACTCTTGATAACAGAATAAAAATAAAATTTGATTCAAGTGTAACTTATTTTTGAATTTTCCAACATTTTTCATAGTTGGAGTTTGACAAACCCCACCGGGGAGTTAAGTGTTGGAAATTTAGCCGGGACATTCCAGGGTTAAACGAGAGAATCGTTTGGTGGAATCGACAACGCGTCCCTTCTCTCTCAGCTGAATTCTCACGTGACTACATATGTCGCATTATTTCTATTTTCGCACGGTTGCTTCCAACTACTTGTTCGAATGAAGGAAACTCCGACAGGTTCTCCAGCTCCCATGACGATTTGGACTTGTTTACCTCTTCGTCTGGTCAGATTAAATCGATGATTCGAAAAGGAGAACTATCTTCATTTTCAACCCTTTATTTAGTTTTCTTCCTCTGTCTTATATGAATTTGTTATTCATCCATATTTGTTTTACCATTTTCAATGGACTTTTAACTTAACCCTGGAATGCCCCGGCTAAATTCCCAACACTTAACTCCCCGGTGGGGTGTGTCAAACCCCAACTTTAAAAAATGTTTGCAAATTCAAAAATAACTTACACTCGAATCAAATTTTATTTTTAAACTGTTAAAATTAGTGTATAGAAACATGAAATAAACTCTGAATGAAAAAAAGTAATAGTAAGAAGAGCTTTACGCTCTGAAGAAAAAAATAATAGCAGAAAGGTACATAACATAATTTCAATAACATTGGCATAATTTCAATATAAACTTTGCAAATTTTCATAAATAAAGGAATATATATAAAACAATTTTCTGAGATTAGTTTGGTATCACTTACAAAACCGAAGAACTAGAATGAAAAAGTTACATAACATTGGCACCAAGCAATAGGATCAACATTCACAACACTTAGAAGAACTATGATCAAGGCATATGGCTCTGACGCATACGGAGCAAACAAACCTGGTTTTCTTGTCGCGACCTCGTTAACAGAAGGAACATCAAACTAGTTTCTCCAAAACTGTCACTTTTGACGTATCTTCATCGGAGGCAACTTTTTCTTGTAACTCAACATTGTCTTCCGTGTTTGAATTTTTTTCCGCTAAAATACCTCTAGCTGTTCCAACACAGATCTAATATCTTCAGGATCCGAAAACTTGCGCATTTTAGCCATTTCTAACCCTGAGCCAATAACAAAACTGTGGGAGCGCCCACAAAAATAACACTTGCTATAGAGAAAAACACTGGCGGTTCACTCCCCGGTGGTGTTTGTCAAACCCCAGACACAAGAAAATACTACACTCCACGGAAGTCTTGAGCGTACTAAACTGGAAAAAGGCTGAAGCCTTTAGGGAAGAGGTGGGTGGTGATATAGAAGGGGGCGAGAAGAGCCAGACGTGCAGGATTCAACATGAAAACCTGACATCAAATCGCGAATGGGGTTTAACAAACCCTAGGGGGCATTCCAGGGTTAAATGATTGATTTTTGTATTTATGTTATTGTATATTTTATCGTGGAAGAAATTTTATTTGCTGCACTCATTTACTTGCTGATGCATAATGTGAAGTGTATTTTGTTACTGGGAATAAATAAGTAATAAATTATTTATCGTCCTGAGGACCCTGCTCTCTTCGTTTTCTATCTCAAAAGCCAAATGAATCACGGCCCCAGGCTTTCTCTTTTTTTTCAACTTAACCCCTTCGCGACGGGCGTCGTTCAGCCACTGCAGCGTGCTGGCCTGGCTGCCTCAGAGCCCTGCAACCCCCCGTGCCTGAATAATTGGCCCTCCACGCGCGGTGAGCCACATTCGCTATTCGGAACTGGATCAAGAATATTAGAATTCGAAATTTCCCAAGTATCATGATCACCTATATCGAGAAAATCGTCACAACTATCGTCTTTGAGTTGATCCAAAAAGTTTGTTGAACGAGCTTCAATTTCAATGTCAATCACATCACTCCCTAACTCACTGTCATGGGCCATACCAACTCACTGTCACTCCCGGTTATTATTTATTTAAGAATTTCTTCATCCGTCCACCTGCGGTGGTCCATGGTGAGGAATAAAAACGGAAAAGAATGTACAAGTATGGAAAAGGGTATGAGTAAAATTATGACAAAGACCGAATGCGGGCAAAAAACAAAACAGTGACCAAGTCAACGTTTTCCCCGCTATTTTGATCAGAATATAAACTCTCAACAACGTCTTTGATCTCAGCGCATTCTATTAGATAATAGACGCAAATGTTAGTTACAATGCCTCTCAACGGATGGCATGAGAGTCGAGGGAGGGAAATTCGAAAACGCCAAAATACGTCAGCAGGCGTTACGGAGCACTTGGTGGCCGACGTAATAAAATACGTCGTTAGGCATGACGGAGGACATCTGTGCCGACGTATTAATACGGCGGCAGTCGCGAAAGGGTTAATAAATTAATGATGAATATAATTTTATATAAAATGATTTAAATTTAATAATAAATACCTAAATAGCCAACGGCCAATAATAGGTAGTTAGGTACGTTTAAAACATGTCTGAAAACGTGATAGGTACCAAATAGGGATGCTATCAAAACCATAAAAGTTGGCGAAACTCATCAATCTCCGAACGAAAATAATTTTTTCTTCCGTGCACAAAAGCCAAACTGATGATAATTACTCGCTAAAGCGGCGCGATATATTTTCATCCCTCAACAAAGAACATAAAACGAGCCTTTGCTGTAAGAGCGGGGAAAATTATGGTAGCGCTCCTCTGATGTGTACAAGCGACGAGTTTTATAACTTTTTTTTTTTATTTTTTTCACGAATTCTTGAAAAGCTGTGTGAGTCTAAATAATTTAGGCAGCCCTTTTATACAAGACACCTTGGTTAAATTATTACTTTCAAGCCCCCCTTTGTGGGCTTGGTGAAAAAAAAAAGAAAAAGCTGAAGCCCTTGATTAAGACAACGAATTGTCTCGTGTTCCAGAAAAATCCTTGTGCGGATATAATGACGGTGGCTAGGGGCAGTTCATTATTTCAAGCTCGTTAGCAAAAAGGAGCATCATTTCCTCAATTTAGAGGCGAGAGAGACCCCAAAGGGGAAAAGAGGAGGCCGAGATACACAAAGGACACCCACTTGAGGGCCATCTAAAAATTCATGCATCCTCTCCGGTAGTTAGGTCCTTTGGATGGACCTTCCTCTGCCGCTCTCTCAGGTGCCTTTGCGAGGCATCTGATTAAAGATCCGTCGCTGACGTCATTAGCCGAGGTACAAGGCCTCGGGCTGTACAGGACCCTTTGGGTACAAAGAGAGACCTCAATGGACTACTGCTTACCGTGTGTTGCTCGCGCCGCGCCAACGGCTACTCCGTGTAATGAACTTCTCCCGTCAGAGTAGGAAACTCTACCTCCCATGTGCTTCCGTCTTACGCGCCGGTAGCTCATCAATGCAAATGCGATTAATCCAAAAACTCGTCGCACTTTTACTCATGTAACGTTCAAATACAATCATAATATGAACAAGCTACAACGGAAGGCGAGGGGGTAGGGGGGCCAAGAAATTCGATTTTGGGGTGAATACATTTTCTAAAACTACATCATTTTCTGAACAAAATTAATATATTTTCAAAATTTTACAAACATGAAAGCGTATCGTAATAACCCACTGAAGTACAGTCTCGCGTACAGCTTACAGTCAGCAAAGCTATAATTTAATTGTCAAAATAAAGCTAATGTAAGATGAGGTTATCTTATTCTTCTTCTACTTGTGTTGATCATTTTTATTTATCCTAGCCTGCGTCAGTGTCAGACAGTGTTTCATGAGTTTCTTGAGAGAGAAGTAGAAGTTTCCACCAAACGAAACGAGCAAGTGCTTCGGCCGGAGTCGCGGCGCGTTTTTTTTTTCAATCGCGTTTTTCTCGAAACGACGTTTTCCGCTCTTCGGGAACATTTTTTGACCGGCCTGTTCGTCGTATCGGATTGAATTTTTTTCTAAATTACCGTGAGAAGTGTGGGAATTGAATGACTGAAAAAAATACTGGAAATTTCCTGGGGGCATGCGCTGGTGGATGAAGGAACGACGTGATAAAACCTCCAATTTTGCCAACTCATGCAAACCATCATGTACTATCGTATACAAGAAAATTATCCAATCAATCGAAAGATGACAACATGAAGAGTGAATTAAAAAAAAAATCAGCTCAATTGAACGAAAAATGAGGGCAGGGCAAGTTCCTGAAGTACCCCCTTTTTTAAATTATATTGGTATTACCACCACGCCTCCCGTTATAGAAATTAGGGAAGGCTCAGTTTATTAGTTACTGCTAGTTAACTAATGAATGGAAATCCAACCACTCACTGCAATGGAACCAATGGAACACCACTCACTGCAGATGCGTACACGGTGTACGATGCACAATCGATGCACTGTACCAGGGAATGTGATCCCACTCAAGCCAAGATAAACGTGAATTACCTGTAGTCCACTATACGCCTTCTTCAATGACCATGTTCAGTAGATGCAAACTAAAAATTCTAGACATGCAGCATCATCATATGAGCAAATTTTCAAAATTTGTTGTTCACTATATTTGCGAATTTTTCCAGGAAATGTACTACTGCAATGGCTCTGAAATTTGTATAATAAAAATTTGTGAAAACTTTCTTCAATGAAATTCATTTTGAGGCATTCGCTTTTATGCGCCCATGTTGTATATACATATATGGGTGTGTGTGCGTGAGTGAGTGTAAAATTCCGTTCTTGCGCCAAAACATCAAGCTTTCAAAACCAAAGGGTGAGTTTGTTGGCCAGCACATTTTTGAGCACATTAAATTGGTCAAATTTCAAAAAATTTACTAACAAAAAATCATTAAAACGGCTAAAAATCGTTAAATTTATATTTTCGACAGAATATTGCTCGAATAAAGTGTATTAACTATGAAATAGAACACTCAACAATTGATGTACAAAATTATGCAGAAAAATTTACTTAAAATTGAAAATTTGTTAAAAAATAGATTATAAAAACTGCAAAAAAGGTAGACATTCAAAACCTCCATTTGAATAGGAGATTATTATTTAGAATACTTGTTGGCCATAAAATAATATTAGTTAACGATTTCTATGCACCAAAAAAGCTGAAATTTCTAAACAGTTTTACATTATACGATACGATAATTTACGAAAACTCGCTCAAACGATCACGCTGCATGACTGGAACCTTTTTTTTGTTGAATTATTTCCAAATTTGAGCACTTTTTGTTTGGTGACAGTTATCAATTCTATAACAAAAACCTTTTTCTAAATGATATTCTGCAATGCAAACAAAATTTTAGATTTTTCCCTTTCTTGGAGTTTTTATCGACATCATAGCTGACTGGAATGAAAATTATGAAAATCTGTCAGCACAATTGCGTGCACAAATTCTGAACGTTCTAATTCACAGCATTCTCAGGGGATCCTGAAACCCCCAAAGGGTCTCCAGGGTGGTGGTTAGGGAAGGGGGTTAGTGCCTCCAGGTCATTTTGGGTGGAAGGGAGGAAATTAACCCTGGAATGTCCCGGCTAAATTTCCAACACTTAACTCCCCGGTGGGGTGTGTCAAACCCCAACTTTGAAAAATGTAAGAAAATTCAAAAATAACATACACTTGAATCAAATTTTATTTTTTTCTGTTATCAAGAGTGTAAAGAAACATGAAATAGGTACCTAAACTCATGACGAAAAAAGTAATAATAAGGCAAACCTCACGCTCTGAAGAAAAAAATAATAGCAGAAAGGTACCTCATTGTAACAAAATTTCAATATAAAATTAGCACATTTTCATTAAAAAATAAATAAATAAATAAAATCTCCAAAACAATTTTTTGCGATTAGTTTGATACCACTTACAAAACCCAAGAACTGGAATGAAAAGGTAACATAAAATTGGCACCAAGCAATAGGATCAACATTCTCAACACTTTGAAGATCTATGATGTTCACAGAAGGAACATCGAACTAGTTTCTCCAAAACTGTCACTTTTGACGCTTCTTCATCGGAGGCAGCTTCTTGTAACTCGACATTATCTTACGTGTTGTATATTTTGGAGGACAAAATTCAATCTTCTTCCTCTAACTGTTCCAATATGGATCTAATGTCTTCAGGATCCGATAGCTTGCGTTTTTCAGCCATTTCTAACGATGAGCCAATAACATAACTGTGGGAACGCCCACAAAAATAACACTTGCTATAGAGAAAATCACTAGCGGTTAACTCCCCGGTGGGGTTTGTCAAACCCCAGGCACAAGAAAGTGCTGCACTACACATAAGTCTTAAACGTACTAAACTGGAAAAAGGCTGAAGCCTTTAGGGAAGAAGTGGGGGGGGGGGGGGGATATAGAAGAGGGCGAGAAGAGCCAGACGGGCGGGATTCAACATGATAAATTGATTTCAAATCGCAATTGGGGTTTGACAAACCTCACGGGGCATTACAGGGTTAAGTAGGTTTTGGCAATCCGGTAACACATCTGATGGGTAACAGCTGAGACGGCTTCAGAGTGGGCATTTGCTGGAGTTATCTGAAGAAATAAAAGATTCCGGGTTTTTAGGCAATTTCTATTTTAATATTTAATTTATGAACTTTCCTATTTCAGGTACAATTATACCCAAATTTACATACAATATTTACAATGCCGCCAATGACCCTTCTGGTTGAGATGCGGCTTAAACCTTAATAAAAAATTACAATTTTACATTATACATTAATATTCACATTCAATTTTTTCTACCTCATTTTTTAGTGTTAAAAAATGTGGGTTTTTCAGTGAAGTAGTTGGTTTTCTCGAAAGATGACCCTCCATGAACCAACGAGTATGGGGTCGGTTTCTATGTATTTTTTCTCGCTGGATCAAATGGAAACTCTTGTAGATCTCTCAACTACGTTATAATCGACTTTTACTCTTTAATTAACTACTTTTACCCCATAACACACATACATTTAATCGTAACAAACAAACTAAACATTTGCGATTTTAAGTGTAAAACTCGGTTATAACGGAGTTGGAGAGATCTACAAATGTTACCATTCGATACAGCGTGAAAAAATACATAGAAACCGACCCCATACTCGTAGGGTCTCATGGAGGGTCATCTTTCGAGAAAACCAACAATTTCATTGAAAAACCCACATTTTTTAACATTAAAACATAATTTTCTCCACTAAATAACAAAATAAAAGTAAACTTGATTATACCGTTGGAAAGAGTATTAGACGAAGCAGTTTTCATGAGATTTGCCAGTTTCCAGGATTCGTTTTGGAAGAGTAGTAAAGTTTTAAAGATTTTCAGAAATATTCTTTTTTCAAAATCGTCAATGTTTGAGCTGATGTGAGGGTCTTTGGATGGTACTTTTTAAGAACCCAAGTACACTATTCTTATAGTAAATTTAATGCTGATTCCGAAAATGTGGTCAAAAGTTAAAATTAAATGAAGTAAAGTGGAGAAATTTGAGTTTAAAAGGAAAAAAACACGGTTTTCCTGAAAAAACCTTTAAAAAATCATATCTCGAGAACGGATTGAGATAAAAATATGCAGTTGGCGCCTTTTTACTCCATTTTTGATGCAGTTTCACCCAGATTTTTTTTTTTTTTTTTTTTTATTGCATCTATATATCTTATATATATATATATATATATAAAACTCGGCGCTTCGCGGCTCGGATTATCCATATCAGTATGGGAACTTGGAAAGATTTCCCCCCACTTTTTGCCCGGTGAGGCAACATGATTCAACAGCTCCAATCCGAAAACAGAATGAGGTATCGTTATCCTGGTTTCACAACCATGTTCAGAAAAAAGGGCGAAAGGGAACTTTCTATGTACCCAATACTTCTTCGGGTAGTTCAAAAACATTTAGATTTATTATTATTATTTAATTTATTCATCTATTTTTTGTTTGAAACATAGTATCAGGCACCCCAGAAAAAGGCTCTCCAACTTTCGTTTAGGTATCTCAAAAATGTTGAGAAAAAAAAAGGGAATGGAGTGTTAGATTTGGGACAGCCTGTATAATGTGATAAATTACGAAATCTGCTCATATAGTCATGCTGCACAATTGAAACTTTTTTCTTCACAAAAATTCGTTAAAACTCCAAAATTAGGCAATATATAAAACATATCTTTCCGACCGGAGCTGGCATTCAGAATTGGGAGGAATGGGAACCCATATAGATGATCAGGTTGGATGGTTGTTGGTGAAATATATTTACATCTGTTAGTCTAAAACCAAAGGGGGAGGCTGAGCCGAACTTGGGAGGCTCGGTGATTCCATATTATTCTAACGCCCACATGGAAGCAACCCGACTCCTGTACGTATTAGGACGTTAATTTATTTTCAGAACAGCTTCCCAAATGCGTTTCAAACTGAGGAAGAGCGAGAATGGCTTTTTATTTCGTGGGAATAGGAGTAAGAGTGTTGTTCTTGGGAATGGCTTCCGACAGGAACCCCCGCCTCGGAGTTGGACTCAAACCTGCTTGTCTAAGTAAATAACGTCTAAAAGAGGAGATTGCTTTTCATTGTAGCACCAAGTGTTTGGAGGGTTGTTAATTCGAAACTAGAAGGGATATTTTTTTTCTAAGCTTTACCCTTAAAAAAACGAGGTAATCCACTGATTCAGGGGAGGTTACTGCTGGAAAAAAAAAAGTCGGGGGTAAAAAAAAAACTGAGATCGAGAGAAAGGTTTCGCGCGAAAGAATAGTAGTCCAGGATATAGCTCAGTTTACAAACATCGTTCCAAATCCTTTGTAGAGGTGTAGAAGCGGATCGAAGGTCAAGCAGTGAGTCTTGGAAAAGTTTAACCCGTTGACTCCCTATGTGAAAAACGCTGCAAATTATTTCACAAAGGTTTATTATTTTTTCAATTGAGTATGATCGTAGTTTTAGTTGGCTTGCGTACGTCATAAGGCCCGTCCAGACTCCTCGGCGTGTCCTATTTCGAGTTGCCACAACCTATACTTCTATAATTATATACGTATGTTTATATTTCTCGATTTGAGTTCCTATCTATTCAAATAATCATTGCCTTAATAATATCATTATCTAAGTACGTACGAAAAGTCGAGAGGATTTGTTATTAAATATGCGTAGGCAAAGAATTGGTATTAACACACAAATATGACCTAGAAAAAAACGTATATTCATGCCTCGAAGGAACATGAAATTCGAAAGCAATACAAGTGTAGGAAGTTTTCCACGCCACCCTGGAGGTACTCCCTAGGTCTCGTTACCTCACAACCGGAGGTTCACCGCCCTATTACGCTTACACTATCATATCACTCATATTTTTCCATCAACATTCATTTGAAAGTTGTGCATTTTGAGATGAGTGAATTTCGTCCTAACATGAAAATAATAATTATTAGGTCGTGCAGTTGTGGTGCATGATCTGGTCCTAATGTGTGCTGTTGCGAAGTCCTACTGCCCATTGTTATCCTAACCGTGGAATATTAGCTTGCGCAGTGGTAGTTGAGCCGTTTGGAGTTTTAACATGTCATTCCAATACTCAAAGCCTCAAAAAGACACTTTTTCGCCCGTTTTTGGCTCACAGCATCTATGCGAGTAAAGCGATCGGGATGGTTAAACGTTAGGACCAACTAGACCCCTATGCGAAACTAGAGTCTATGTGCGAAAGAACGGGTTTTTTAAGTCAATTCTTAGGCCTTTTATGGCCCGGACGGCGGACGGACATTTCAAATTTGGATCCGTAAAGTGACAAAGTTTGAGGGGGGGTTATAAAATTTTTTTGCTATACGATCACATAGGCTTATTATTGGAAATAATAAACCAAAATGGGGACAGCCCTCAATTGAAAATGTTTACAGCGGCTATTACCGCAATGGTCTCATCTCTAAGGTAGTTTTTAAAGGAGCGAATCTAGCGTATATTGCTTACTCCATTTTGTCCTTCGTGGATTGGCCGCGCGCGTCAACGCGGCGCGTTCAAACGGCGCACAGTGGGACGAAATGCGATTCTGGCTGGACAAAAATATTTTATTGGCTATTCTTATAGGAAATTTCACGCTGATTCCGAATATACCATATGTTCCTATACCTAAAATAGCTCTTTAATGGATGTTTCTTGAAAAAACACGTTTTTTGAAATATTTTCCCATTTTTCACCCTTAAGATGTACTGGAAACGTTTTTTGCTCAATGGAAAAGTTATAGAGAATTAAATTCTGCGTCGATTCGTCACCAAGAAAAGTAAAACTTTTGGTAAAATAAGGAAGTTATCGAATTTCAAAGTTTTCCAAGACCGGAAAATACCATTTATTGCCGTATTAGAGGTGAAACTTGATATTCAATTGATTTTCACAAACAAGAAAAGTTGTGAACCATCAAATTCTGCAGCGATTGACAACCAATTATTTCGAAAAACACCAATCATTAAGAGAGTTATGGTGTTTCAAAGTTTTTGACAACTCCTATTTTCCACTTTTTCACTATGCTGATTCCCAGGAACCTATCATCACCTCACCATTCCTTCATATATGCGTTCAACAACTATTATGGTACACCGTGAAACCAATTCCAGCTGCAAATATTTGCAAGTAATCACAATACCCTCGTCAACGTTGTGAAAGTGTGCCAAAACTCTGGTATAATTGCTTCAATGTCATAGGAACCCAAACGTAAGCTTCTTATTCATGCATGAAAATACGTCTGCTAAGTGGGTGTGGGTAATAGGTTCCTCGTATCCAATACGTAAACTGTATAGATATTTTATAATGTATAAAACATATGCCTATATTCGTTATAAGGATTTGCGGACACAGACAGACAGACACGGAACCAGAAATGTTCAGGAAGGTACAAAACGTGAAATGCGAGTGGAAATTTTGATTTTAAAGGACAAAATTTTGCTTCCAAGTCTACCAAGGTAGCGGAAGCATTGTTTTCACTTTTCCCAAATCAAAATTTCCACTCGCATTTCACGTTTTGGACCTTCCTGAACATTTCTGGTTCCGTGTCTGTCTGTCTGTGTCCGCAAATCCTTGTAACGAATATAGGCATATGTTTTATACATTATAAAATATCTATACAGTTTACGTATTGGATACGAGGAACCTATTACCCACACCCACTTGGCAGACGTATTTTCATGCATGAATAAGAAGCTTACGTTTGGGTTCCTATGACTTTGAAGCAATTATATCAGAGTTTTGGCACACTTTCACAACGTTGACGAGGGTATCGTGATTACTTGCAAATATTTGCAGCTGGAATTGGTTTCACGGTGTACCATAATAGTTGTTGAACGCATATATGAAGGAATGGTGAGGTGATGATAGGTTCCTGGGAATCAGCGTAGTGAAAAAGTGGAAAATAGGAGTTGTCAAAAACTGTGAAAAATCATAACTCTCTTAATTATTGGTGTTTTTCGAAAAAAATTGGTAGTCAATCGCTGCAGAATTTGATGGTTTACAACTTTTCTTGTTTGTGAAAGTAGATTGAATATCAAGTTTCACCTCTAATACGGCAATAAATGGTATTTTCCGATCTCGGAAAACTTTGAAATTCGATAACTTCCTTATTTTACCAAAAGTTTTACTTTCCTTGGTGTCGAATCGACGCAGAATTTAATTCTCTATAACTTTTCCATAGAGCAAAAAACGTTTTCAGTACATCTTAAGGATGACAAAATGGGAAAATATTTCAAAAACGTGTTTTTTCGAGGTTTTTTCAAGAAACATCCATTAAAGAGCTATTTTAGGTAAAGGAACATATGGTATATTCGGAATCAGCGTGAAATTTCCTATAAGAATAGCCAATAAAAAATTTTTGTCCAGCCAGAATCGCATTTCGTCCCACTGTGCGGCGGACGAATGAGAACCGTATAAATTGTCACGTGACCCTGTCCGCGCGTCGAGAATTTCACGTACATATTCAGATTCGATCTATATTTGTCTTCGATCATTTTTAGCTAATTTTGTTGTTTTTTGTTCCTGATTAGCATGTAATTATAAAATGAGGACGTGCATACTCGTCCAGCTGTATGGACTCAACACCACATAGGATACTTGAACCCTATAATGGATTATACTAATAGGGATTAGGGACGGAGTTGTTAAGTGGAAAAGAACATAGAAAGTAGTGAAGTGCATTATAATACAATACAGGGTGTCCCAGTAACTACGCTCCCACCATTTATTTTCTCTGATTGTGACTTTAAAAAATCGGGCCAACGCTATTCTTCATAATTTTTTGCGTAGAAATCAGAAACCCCATTTTTTATTGCAGATTTGAATTTTGCATGAAATTTCATGAAGAAATTACCCATCACTCGATTTTTTAGGTGCGCGCAAACGGGCTCAATTCCGCTCCAAAAGTGCGCAATCCTGCTCTAAAAGTGCAATATCTGAGTTTTTGAAGATAATCAATAAATTGCTCCACATAATACATGATTTTGGAGTATTTTTTCGTGTTGACCCTCGTAATGATGTCCATTTATTGATATTTGCAGCACCGACTTGGGAAAACACCGAGAAACCTACATTTTAGTACGCTTGATGCTTTGTGGAAATGTGTTGGAAAAGTGCAATTCTGGTCAATTTTACGGTATTTTCCTAAGTTGGTGCTGCGAATATCAATAAATGGACATCATTACAAGGTTCAGCAAGAATAAATACTCCAAAACCATGTATCATATGTGGCAATTGAATATCTTCAAAAACTCAGTATTTCACATTTAGGGTAAAGGCACCAGTCATTGGCCGACCCCCAGTCATTGGCCACCCAGTTTTATAAGTTAGTTTTTTACAACACAGATGTCTCTTAGATCATTTTAAATGCTTTTTTCCATCGAAGAGTGTAGTCTAGAAGGCAGAGGAATGTTGAACGTTATAGTGAAACCTCATTGAAACCTCCCAAACTCATTTCACGTGGTGAAGGTGCAAGAAGAAGGATGATCACCCTTGTTTCTTGTGAAAACGGTAAGCATACCTCAACTCATTCTTAAGGGTTTGATGTGGTGCTTTTCAAATTACGTGAACTTTTTTGTGTGTTTACATGATCACTAGTTGATTATTAACCAATTGCTGCAACCAAGACATAAAATTATCATAAATTGTAGAAAATATGAGGCCGGCCAATAGCTGGATGACAAAAGAGTGATTCCTCCAGTCATTGGCCTGGTGGCTAATAACTAGAATGATGCAAATTGTTCCTACCCCAATAATTGGCCAGATGGCCTAAACTGCCAACAGCGCATATTTAAATGGTGCATATAGGTCCCATTCAAGTTTTATTGTACGAAAATGTGTTTTCCGATCGAAATGAACATAAGTGTACAGAAAGTTGTAAGATACCACGGCTCCCTGAATGGTGACTACCCCTCGTTTCACAACATATTATTTATTAGTTTCACAACTTATTATTAGTTCGGGAGATAGCGCATTCGATGCACATGCTTTGAGTTTCCAGGTTCGATTTCGTGGGACTGCACTTTTTTTTTTTTTCATTTTTTTTTTTTTTTTTTTTTTTTTTTTTTTTTTTTTTTTTTTTTTTGCTTTTAACACTTGCGCCTGTACCGGGGTAGGCCATTTAGGTTCAGGGGCGGTTAATGTCATGTTGGATTTGTTAACCATTGGGAAAATATGATTAGGGACGTCTAGAGATGGTTAGGGATGGGTGGGTCTAACATAATCGGCAAGTATAACCAATACTAGGATTTTGAGTATTTATATACTGCATTAGGTGAATTTTTATCTTTTGTTCCGTTTTCTCACATTTTTGCATAATTTGTTTCACTATCCTCACTCCCGTTTCTGCTAATGACCTTGTGCATAAAGGGGGATACTAATGGTCAAACTTATTCCACTTTTGCTAAACATTTTTTGAATTTTGCACTGCTAAATGGGTTTTTATCCATTATTAATTCATCAGGATCTCCAAAAAGGACAATCTGACTTTCTTGACAAAGCTGAAATAGATTTTTTTCTCTCCGCAAAATTAACAGTTATATATGTATATATATATATATTAGATGTTTGGTCTCGTCAGCAGAACAATCCTACTGTTTTTTTGTTTTTTAGCGAATAGAACCAGTCAAAAAGTGCGTTAGTTATCCATAGAGTTTGGCGTTTTGTTCTTCTTTTCAGTTTTTCTTTAGAGTTTGAGGTTCAGTTTTTTGCTTCAGTAGGCACCTGTAACCTATACACCCAGTGACTTTGAAGTTGGGGCTCCATAGAGCAGGGCCAACACCATCAGGTGTCTTTGAACCATCAGTGAATATAAGGGTGTGTCCAGCATATCGCTGGATTGCCTCAGTATAGCGACATCTGAGGATGTATGGGGGTGTATTGCCCTTGACCCCGACTTTCATATGAAGGTCAACACGCATCCCAGACAAGGTCCAGGGAGGGGCAGGGGGCACCTCATAAGGGTATCTCTCAATGCTATTCCACCTTGTGAGCTCCTGAACACGAATACCCAATGGGCGAGTTCGTGTTTGAAGCCTGGAATACGTCTCTTCTGGGGAGGGTATGGTAACCACTTTGTGCAGAGGGTGTCTTGGGAAATAGCGCAAGCGTTCTGCAAAACGAAAAAAAACGAAAAGCTAGCAGCTTTCGCCGAATTATGAGTGGCTGACTATGCCTAAGCACCTGACGAGAGGCTGTCGGGCTAGTACGGAAGGCCCCAGTAGACAAACGTAGACCCTTGTTTAATAAAGGTTCCTGCTTACGCAGCAAGGACTTCCTTGCTGAGCCATAAACTGCAGACCCATAATCAATTCGGGATCGCACCACTGCATGGAAAATCCTCAAGAGGACATCCCGCTGTACACTCCAACTATAGTTGGAAAGGGCCTTGAGCATCTGTTCACCCCGCATGGCAGCTTGGTGCAAATACTCAATATGCTGGGTCCACCGCAGCTGACGGCCAACTATGAGACCGAGGAAACGCTACCTATAGGTACCCTCATTAAGTCCAATGTTACCTATTTCAATGTTTCAAGAACCAATGTTACCTATTCAGGTCGGAAAAACTGCCAAAGTAGGAACCTACCTAGTAAATGCAAAGTATTCTTCGTTAATAATAAAAATGTTAAAACGTTAATGAATAAAACCTTTTACAAATAAATGTGAGATGATTAATTTGATTTCTCATAGTTACAGCCACAATAGTTCTTACGGAAATTTTACCGATACGGTGGATCAGAAAACAATGAACTTAGGGTGGCCAGTGACTGGTGACAAGGTGGCCAATATTAGGAACTCCCGGCCAATGACTGGTGGAAAACAGATTTTTCAAAACTCATTGAAAAAAATACTTGGTAGATCTTTTATTAGTTTAAAATTGCTATTGTATTACATTGTTTGGATGTTTAGCTTCCTAAAACCCTAGGAAAGAAACAAATATCTTCAAAAATAAAGCGGGTAAGGTGATAAACATTGCTAAGTGGCCAATGACTGGTGCCCTTACCCTATAGGACTTTTAGAGCGGAATCGCGCCCGTTTGCGCTCACCCAAAAAGTTCCAGTCATGCAGCATGATCGTATGAGTGAATTTTCTTAAATTATCTATGGTATTATAATATATTAAAATGTAGGTAATGAAATTTTAGATATTTCAGTAGAAATTATTTGTTGATTTTATGGCCAAAAAAGCTTGGCCTAAATAAAATTCGGTGATTCAAAAATGATTTTGGATTTATAGGTTTTTTTTTTAGCTTTCATAGATTTTTCAGCAAATAATAATGGAATTTAAGTACTATGTGTGTAAGTATGTGGCAATTGAGTATCTTCAAAAACTCAGATATTGCACTTTTAGGGTCGAATCGCGCCCGTTTGAAGGACTCGACGGTAGCCCTACACCGGCCCGTGGTTCCCTCCTCCGCCGCGCAGCGGCGCTAGTCTCCTGTTTTATCAGTCTGGGCTTGTATGATCGCTCCGACCTGTAAATCTACGGATTTATCCGTATGCCAAGAAAAAATATATTTATTGGTGAGAAGATTGTGTACCAGTCAATCCCTTAGTAAAAATGCAGATTAGTTGGGCTTGTAGATCAGAATGATGTGTATAGTTTGGTGGTCTGGATACCCGCAAGCTCGCATCTCAAAAAGACAAAACATCAAGTACTAGTCAATCCCTTAGTAAAAATGCAGATTAGTTGGGCATGTAGATCAAAATGATGTGTATAGTTTGGTGATCTGGATGCTCACAAGCTCGCATCTCAAAAATACATAACATCAAGTAGTCAATCCCTCAGTGAAAATTCAAATTAGTTGTACATGCAGGTCAGAATGACGTTTTAGAAGTACATTTCGGGAGTTTTACGAGCAAAAAAAAAAACATACCAGTCAATAGGATTTGAACACACGGATAAAAGTGGGAGACTAGCGCCGCTGCGCGGCGGAGGAGGGGGCCACGGGCCAGTGTAGGGCTACCGTCGAGTGTTAGAGGGCACCTCAAAAATCGAGTGATGGGTCATTTCTTCATGAAATTTTAGGTACGCAAAATTCAAATATGCAATAAAAACGCTGCAAATTATTTCACAAAGGTTTATTATTTAACTCTTTCTTTTAACTTTGATTCTCTTTTTGAGCTCTTGCTTTCTTTCTTGAGACACAATTTCAGATCGATTTTTTACCCACTTCCGCATATCCAATCGATCTGAACTTTTGCACACGAGTTCATGCTGGCGTACATTTTAATTTATCAAATTTTCGTGAAGAAAAAGTTAGTTATACTTTAAATTTTCGAAAATTTGAAATTTAACATGGGAAACCTAACAAGTGTTTTTAAAAAACTTTACAAATGTTTTGGCAACACCAACCGAGCAACTCAGGCAACTCTACCGGGAAAATTTTAAAATGAAAACACCGATAATGTGTTAATGTGATAATAATAATCACATAAACACCGTTATGTGATAATCGAAATTGAATGTTCAACAATGAATACATGTCTTATCTTATATCCCACTATATATTCTATATACTATTGAACGTCTGCATAAAATGACAACGAATCCAGGGTCAATAAAATATTAAATGATTTTCCTTGTCAATTCAATTTAATTTATTATCAATGTGATTTTGTTTCAATTTACTGTTGCCAAGAGACTACCAAATATTGAAACAACAATAAAATTAACCGAGAACATGAGAAAGAATTACATTAAAAACTTGTTTTTATGGGTACTCTTTCTTTTTCTCATGTTCTCGGTAATTTTATTGTTGTTTCAATATTTGGTAGTAGCAGACGTTCAATAGTATATAGTATATATGAATATATATATATATATATATATATATATATATATATATATATTGTTTTTTAAAAACACTTGTAAGGTTTCCCATATTAAATTTCAAATTTTCGAAAATTTATAGTATAACTAACTTTTTCTTCGCGAAAATTTGATAAATTGAAATGTACGCCAGCATGAACTTGTGTGCAAAATTTCAGATCGATTGGATATCGGGAAGTGGGTTAAAAATCGATCTGAAATTTTGTCTCAAGAAAGAAAGCAAGAGCTCAAAAAGAGAATCGAAGGTTTATTATTTTTTCAATTGAGTATGATCGTAGTTTTAGTTGGCTTGCGTACGTCATAAGGCCCGTCCAGACTCCTCGGCGTGTCCTATTTCGAGTTACCACAACCTCTACTTCTATAATTATATAGGTATGTTTATATTTCTCGATTTTAGCTCCTATCTTTTCAAATAATCATTGCCTAAATAATATCATTATCTAAGTACGTACGAAAAGTAGAGAGGATTTGTTATTAAATATGCGTAGGCGAAGCATTGGTATTAACACACAAATATGACCTAGAAAAAAACGTATATTCATGCCTCGAAGGATCATGAAATTCGAAAGGAATACAAGTGTAGGAAGTTTTCCACGCCGAGAAGATTTGTTATTAAATATGCGAAGGTAAAGCATTGGTATTAACACACAAATATGACCTAGAAAAAAAACGTATATTCATGCGCAGTATGTGTATATTTATTCTTGCGCAGTTGTGGTTGAGCAGTTTGGAGTTTTAACACTTCAGTCTAACACTCAAAGCCTCGAAAAAGACACTGTTTCGCCCGTTTTTGGCCCATAGCATCTATGCGAGTAAAGCGATCGGAATGGTTAAACGTTAGTACCAACTAGACCCCAAATGGAGTCTATGTGCGAAAGAACGGGTTTTTTAAGTCAATTCTTAGGCCTTTTATGGCCCGGACGGCGGATGGCGAACAGCGAACGGCGGACGGCGGACGGACATTTCAAATTTGGATTCTACTCACCTTGAAACGTAAAGTGACAAAGTTTGAGGGGGGGGGGGGGGGGTTATAAAAATTTTTTGCTATACAATCACATAGGCTTATTGGAAATAATAAACCAAAAATGGAGGTTCTCATTTAAAATATTGAATTCGATGTCAACTACGCACGTTTGCGCACGTGCGCAATGCGCAATTTTGTCATTTTTTAATTCTACGCAAAAAGTTATGAAGAATTGCGTTGGCCCGATTTTTTTTTCCCCCAAAATTTTCAGGAGATCGTTTTTTGATAGAATGGTCTAAAATCGATTTTTAAGTTTATATCGATTCTGAAGTAGTAACTATCTCTTTACACACTGCAATTGTCACGTATCGATGTTTAGTTGATTATGATATCGAAACACGAGGAGTAGTTGCGATTACACAAAAGGGACCTTATCTTGCCCAACCCCCTCTCTTATGTCAAATGACCGTAAAAGACGCTGCAAATTATTACACAAAGGTTTAGTATTTATGTATTATACAGCCCTTCTACGTAGATCTCTGGTCCATAATTAATAAACGCCGCTTATAGTATACTAGCCGCTCCGGCTCGCTTCGCTCGCAAAGTGTGGCATGTAGGGAAGATTGCTCGCTTCGCTCGCAAAGTGTGGCATGTAGGGAATGTTGCTCGCTTCGCTCGCAATTGTGGCATGTAGGGAATGTTGCTCGCTTCGCTCGTAAAGTGTGGCTGTATACATGCGATGTATTACAATTGAAACGTGTAGGGGATGTTGCTCGCAAACGATAGATCTCTAAGGGTAGTTTTAACTTCTGTAGGGGATGTTGCTCGCTCCGCTCGATTGAGGAAGTTATACTGCCCACCCAACTTGGCAGACGTTTTTTTCTGTTGGAAATTCTTACAAACAAATTAAATTTTATAAAACTACGTGGAACCACGAAAATTTTATTAGGGGATGTTGCTCGCTTCGCTCGCAAGGTCCTTGAGAAAGTTATACTGCCCACCCAACTTGGCAGACGTTTTTTTCTGTTGGAAATTCTTACAAACAAATTAAATCTTATAAAACTACGTGGAACCACGAAAAGTTTATTAGGGGATGTTGCTCGCTTCGCTCGCAAGGTATACCTGTATATGTGTAGGACAAAGTCCGTATTTATTCTGTTGAAATGGCTCTCGCTTCGCTCGCAAGGTACCTATGTTTACCTGCTCGCCTCGCAAGGGTGTGAAACACCTTAGTCATCGAACCCCTTGACGTCTTCGTCCGGGGCACAAATAATTTCTCATATTAAACGCTTCAATCGCTTCCGCTCGCGATTTGACCTACTTCCCGTCACTTTTTTTTGTATCCGATTTCGGATTCAGATTCGGCGGGATCAAAGCTGTATTTCGCCCGCGAAAACCGTTCCGAAAAACGTACCTTTATGGGGTATATTTTAATCGGAAAAAACGTAGTTTTTCGTCGGACTTTTCGAGAAAACACGGTCCGTACTCTCGCATTTTTTTGACGCATTTCCCAATACTTTTTTCGCGATCCGATCGCGCCGTCGTCTTCCTCGTTCAAAAACCTACGAAACCGGTATTTTTCCGGAATTTTCGACGGCCGTTTAGAGGGGTAGAGGATGCGGGGAAGTCCAAAAAGCGCACATTAATTCTTACTTCGACCCCCCTCCCGCCCTACGGCCCATGGTTCGGGTGGGATTAGAAAATTTTAAATTCGCTCGCTCCCCCTATCGGAAAATCCCAAAAAGATCCCCCCACTCGTAGACTCCCCCCACTCAGCCGTTTGGCCGTGCATAGACACGACAAACAGACAAACAAACGGAGTTTCATTCTTATAAATAGTATAGATTTAGTATCGGAACTCGGAGCTTCGGACCTCACAAATGGGTTCAATCCATTACAGCAGCGGAATCTCACAATTTTACGCTTTTTAATATAGTTGATAAACATAACAATTTATTACCAAGTCATCTTTCCAACACATAAAGGTGTTTCCTATATTGTATACTGTTATCATCTAATTGGTCAAATTTCAAAAAATGTGCTGACAAAATCACTGAAAAACGCAAAGAATTGTTAAATTGATATTTTTTAGCATTAGATTGGTCAAATAAAGTTTATCAACTATGAAATAGAACATTCAAAAATTCATGTACGAAATTATGCTAAAAACTAGAACTTCATTAAATTTTGTTTTAAAAAATCTATAAAATTGCAAAAAATAGCCTAAGATCCAAAATCTCTTTTTGAATAGAAGAGTATCATGTAGCATACTTTTTTTCCATAAAATTAATAGCTAACATTTTCTTTTCACTCATAAATCTCCAATTTCTATTTAACTTGAAATATACTTAAAAAAGACACTTTTTCACCTATTTTTGGCTCATAGCACCCATGAGAGTGGAGCGATCGAGCTGACGAGAAGTTAGGACCAACTAGACCCCAAGTGGAGTCTATGTGCGAAAGAACAGATTTTTTAAGTCAATTCTAAGGCCTTTTATGGCCCGGACGGCGGACGGCGGACGGACATTTCAAATTTGGATTCAACGCACCTTGAAACGTAAAGTGACAAAGTTTGAGGGGGGGTTATAAAAATTTTTTGCTATACGATCGCATAGGCTTATTATTGGAAATAATAAACCAAAATCAGACCGTATTGCACTGATGCAACTAGAGACATTGTGTGCCCCAACCCTGCGGAAGAAAAGCAATGATGATGATGAAGTTAGGCCGACGCTCGATGTGGTCGATGTGACGCGCTCGCCGCTGGACTCCCCTCAGATTTTTTAATGTTTCAGTTCATCATTATAAACTTCTTTTGACTAACATTCTGCTAAAAAAAATATAAATTTAACTATTTTTAACCATTTTATACTGATTTTTTCAGCAGATTTTTTGAAATTCGATCAATTTAAATGTGCTGAAAAAATGCTGGCCAATGAACCCATCCTTTCGGTTGGAAAGCTTGATACAAGTCAAAACGTTCATTTAACAATGAACTGGGACATTAAAAAATTTATATACAAGATTATGCTGAAAAATATAGTAAAATTACATTATTATTTCCAGAAATATCGATAATAACTGTTGAAAAAGTGAAAACCTTTTTTTTTTTTTTTTTTTTTTTTTTTTTTTTTTTTTTTTTTTTTTTTTTTTTTTTTTTTAATTGCAGGGTATTGTTTAGGAATCTTTTATCCCAAAAAATTGCTAGTCAGTGAACAATTTATTTGCACTCGAAGTGCTCAAATTTCCAATCACTATAAGATACGATTTACATAATACATAATACGATAATTTACGAAAATTCGCTCATACTGCATGACTGGAACGTTTTTCGTAAATTATCGTGTATCATAGCAATACATTGGTTTGGTATTTGAGCACTCTGATTGTAATGAAATTTTTTTAACAACCAATTCTATGGCAAGAAAACTTGTTCAAAAAAATATCTGCAATTCAAAAATATTTGAGCTTTTTTTCTTATTTTGCAGTTTTTATCGATTTTTCAATAAATATTAATGCAAATAATTAAAAAATGTTTTGAATCTTAGAATATACTTTTTGGGCTTAAAACTGCCAGTGAACCATTTCATTTCACTGAAAGTGCTAATCTTGCAAAACAATGA
This sequence comes from Adelphocoris suturalis, assembly GCA_030762985.1. Taxonomy (NCBI): domain Eukaryota; kingdom Metazoa; phylum Arthropoda; class Insecta; order Hemiptera; family Miridae; genus Adelphocoris; species Adelphocoris suturalis. The sequence goes on from CM061051.1 coordinate 19,806,067, forward strand.
AACATAATATACTACAATGATAATCTACGAAAATTAGCTCACGCGATCATGCTGCATGGCTGGAATTTTTCAGGTTCATTTTTGTACATACATTATCTAATGTTCCAGTGAATTGTTAATTAACTTCGTTTGTCTAAAATTCTGTTCAAAAAATATAAACAACGGTGATTAGAGAATAACAATTCACTCTGGAAAAAAAAGATAATAAATAGATGAAAAAAATAACAGCAACATACTTTCAAATGAACTTGGAAGACATTCCATGGTTTCAAGTATCCAACTAAGTATGTACAGAAACTACAACAAATACGTGCAAAACAAGGTTAATTAATTATGATAGGAGCAATGGAAAATTTACCTACATGATACGCTCGAACCGCTCGTCGTGCCTTCTGCGTCGATTGCGATTCATAACGAGGGTCGTCAAAACGAGAAGCGAGAAGAGGACCAATGAACGACTCGTGTGTGGCGCACGTAGCAATTTCCGAGACCGCCACCGAGACGACGCAGTATTCGTCAACAATAATATTTTGTTTAATATAAATAATTTTGCTTATAAATGTTTTAACACGACTTGAATTATATATTGTTCTCTTAGAGATAGTTGTGCTATGACACGGTTGAAGCCATGACCTTGATATTATTGGTCGTCACTCCTTTTAGCTCGGAAATCGCTTGCCGCAGATCATTTCTATAATAGTTATTCAGTTTTGCCTGACAGGTCTGCTCCATGTCCACGCTGCCATTGACATCCTGGACATCAAGGATTATGGCAGACCCATCGGGCTTGACGGCAACAATATCCGGCTTCTTACCCCGGTCACTAGGCATGTGATATAGTCTCTATCTTTCAACATCCCAACCGCTGGATGACAAAGCGCCTGCTATCTGCTTGGCAACTGCATCGTGACGTAGAATGCAGCCACCATGAGTACCAGGACACTGCAGCACCACATGATACAAATTCAACAACAAACAACTCCTCACCCACCACTTTCACTTGTTGCTGGCGACCCGACGGGACCAAGGAGACTGACCCACACTTATATAGGTTTACCACCAAACACATCTGGCTAGCTGGTCAGCAAAGGCATTTAGGGCAATCTGCAAGCCCTCACAGGTTCCGGCGAGTGGGATTACATCGTTGGCAAAAGCCAATGCACCTACTCGCACCCCAGGGGCGAGATCAAACCCTTTTTCAGCTGGCAGCTAAACCAAGGCCATGTCAACGACCAGGTTAAAGAGGAGTGGCGACAGAGGATCTCCCTGGTGTACCCCTCGCCCAATGACAACATCCCCCAACATCTCACCTTGTGCCTCGAGGATCGTCACACCTTCGTGGTACAGGCAGGCAACATACTCAATAAAACGAGCAGGTGCCCAAACACTACAAAGACAATCGGTCAGGGCAAAATGGCTTACAGTGTCAAAGGCCTTAGCGATGTCCAGAGCGGCAAGATGGAGCTGCCATTTCTTAATAGGGGCCAGCGAAATGACGTGGGAAACTGTAAGGTTCTCTGCTGTGCAATCTGCTGGCTGAAATGCCCTCTGGGCGTCACCTATGACACCAGCCGCTTGGAGGCGAGATGCCAGAATCTTTTGGAAGTGCCGGAAGACTACAAATGATACAGATTTCGGGCGGTAGCCTCCAGGCCCAATTTACCATTTTTTTCGGGATGAAAATTGTTCGAGCACAGGCCAAAACTTTCTGGAGTTTTCCCCATTGAAGTAGCAGGTTGAGGATGAGCAGCTTAACTGTCTTTCGTGCTTTGTTCCACTGTCGGGCGGAAACACCATCAGGTCTAGCAGAAAAGGAGTTTTTGACACGGCACTTATGTGCCTTGTTGTGAAGCACCGGCGAGCACATCATGCTGCACAAGGAATCCCTGGTGGAAGCTGGGGGTACCACGGGCTAACCAGGGTTGTGGCTGGCAGCACTCAAGAGTGGCCCCCAATAGTCCACAAACTCCTGGAGCTCATCCCCAGCTCCTTCCAGTACCTCTGCAGCCACATGAGCCAGATGCTTTCTCCACAACTTCTGGACCCGCTGAAATTCCCGCCTCCTTGCTTGTTCTTCTGCTCTGCGACCTCCACGAGGCAACAAAGTAGGAGGATCCCCTCCCTGATGCCCCGTCATGGTCGCTTCTTCAATCCGGTGGAATATCTTCTGTATGTAGGCTACACCTCGTCATCCTAGCCTTCAGGCCTCTCAGCAGCCCGCCTCACGAGATCCTGCAGGTAGGCAATCTCGTAACCTTCAATACGACCTGCCGGGCCTGCTTCCCGAGCCTCAACACTTCAGTCTTCTAGGAGATCGGAGGTCCCGGGGGAAGATTGCTGAACGGCAGGCTGCTACCCCACGCCTGTTGGAGATGCAGGAGAGGCCCCACGGCTATTTGCCAGGATTGCATCCTGGACAAGCTGCTCACAGTTGTGCCTAAGGCAAAGAGATTGGATGGCAGATAGCGTGCGAATGGGAAAATTTTCTTGCAAAAATCATTCATATGCCGTACTCCATTGTGAACAGCCTCCGCCTCCTCTGCGGCCATTCACCACAAATTCTCAAACATTCCTTGGCCGCTCTCGCTTTATATCAATTGCAGCTGTGGACTGTACAGGATCACACAAACGTTCACACAAACAGTTGAAACGAAGATAGAATGAAATTGTCAGCAAACAACTAAAATTGAGATCCTGGTGTCTCCAGGGTGACGATAGCGTGTAAGCAACGATTGTAGGTGTGTTGTATTGATTATACTTGTTTTAAAACATTCCCCAACCTTGGGGAGGGGCACCAATTTTGATAATTGAAACATATTCAATTCCTTCTTCCACTATCAGACTCAAAGATAGAGTTTGATATTTTCTTAATGATCTTCAAAGGTCCAATTCTTATTTCTTCTTATTTGTTTCTAATCATCTTCGAAGCATGGTCAACATAAACAAAATCCCCTTCTTTGAAATCATGATGTTCTCTTTCTCTGTCGATCAACTGTTTATTATAACTATGATTCTTAACTGTGTTTTCGTAGGCTATTTCTCAATCTCGTGTAAGATCTCTTTTAGATTCAAGACATGTGAGTACTATAGGACTCATTTTTCCAAATAACAAATATTCTGGACTAAAGGTAGTGACAGAATGGTCCGTGGAGTTGTATTTTTGAACACATTCATCAGCCACTTTTGACCACGCTCTTTTGTGAGTTTCATTTATTTTGCAGCGGATTCTCTTTACTAATGTTGATTTAGTTTTTCGTTCAAACCATTTGAGGCGGGGTTATTAACTGAAGTGAATATAAGGTTTATTTTTTCCTTTTTTCAGAAAATGTTTGAATTCTGTAGAATTTAATCCTGAGTACTGATCTGTGAGAAATGTCTGAATTGTGTGGTTGTCATGTACCTTCTTTATTAATTTTACAAAGTCACCTGCTGTTTGATTTTTGTATGTTGGAATAAATGCGTATCTTGTGAAATGATCTACCAGCAAATGTAAATAGCGTTTTGAAGAACGGTTTCCAGCAAACCGTCCTATCGTGTCAAGGGAGACCATCTCAAAAGGTGCACTTGGTGGGACAAGTTTTGATAAAAACGCATGAGTACAAGTTATTCTGGCCTTATTTTTTATGCAAATTTCGCAATTCTGGCAGTAGTACTTAACTTTTGAATCCAAATTTTGCGTGCAATAGAATTGACAAAACTTAGGTATAACATGGCTTGATCCTGTGTGCCCATATGCTTTATGAATTTTCTTTATTAATGCATCTGCTAGTTCATTTCTAATTTTTCCAATTTCAATTGTATTCTTATTATTCTATCCCTAACCATCCCTCCATCACTTGTAATTTTTGATAGGCTTAGGAAATTTACCGTTTTTAATAATTCCTCCGATTGTTCAAATTCTTCAAAAACTGGGTTTCTGGATAGACAATCAGCTTCCCCATTTTACTTTCCTGGACGATAAGTGACATGGAAATCGAATTGAGACATGAATAGTAGCATATCACCTAACTCTTCATCAGCTCTTGAATTTATTTTTAGATTTTCGAGTGGTTTATGGCCCGTTACTATTTGAAATGTTGATCTAATCAACGAATTTTGCCAGAATTTAATGGCCTCTTTCATAGCAAGATATTCCAAGTAAATTGCTTCCTTTTTTTCTTATAATCTTTCAATTTCTTTGAAAAATAAGCCACTAGCTTTATTAGCGAATTTTTGAACAAAATTAAGCTATTGCTCTCGCCTCAAAATTTGTAGAATGTGAATTTTTGAAAAAATTTTATGCAGAAATCCGTTTCAGGCTATTCTGAATCATATCCTGAAGTTTAACGCATTTTTTTTATGTATGTATGTATGTATGTATGTATGTATGTATGTGCTCATCCTCAACCTGTTGCTACTATCTGGAAGACCCCCGAAAGCGTTGACCCGTGCCCGGACAATTTTCATCCCAAAGAAAGGGGGAAGTGGGCCTGGAGGCTACCGTCCAATTTCTATTTCGTCGGTAGTCTTCCGCCACTTCCAAAAGGTTCTGGCATCTCGCCTCCAAGTGGCTGGTGTCATAGGTGACGTCCAGAGAGCATTTCGGCCAGCGGATGGCACAGCGGAGAATCTAACAGTTCTCCAAACTGTCATTTCGCTGGCCCGTATCAAGAAACGGCAGCTCCATCTTGCCGCTCTGGACGTCGCTAAGGCCTTTGACACAGTTAGCCACTTTGCCCTGACCGATTGTCTTCGTGGTGTCGGGGCACCTGCTCGTTTAATTGAGTATGTTGCCTGTCTGTACCACGAAGGCGTGACGGTCCTCGAGGCACAAGGTGAGATGTCAGGGGATGTTGTTATTGGGCGCGGGGTACGCCAGGGGGATCCTCTGTCGCCACTCCTCTTCAACCTGGTCGTGGATACGGCCTTGGGTAAGCTGCCAGCTGAAATAGGGTTTGATCTCGCCCCTGGGGTGCGAGTAGGTGCACTAGCTTTTGCTGATGATGTCATCCTAGGGCTTGCAGATCTCCCTCAACGCATTTGCTGAGCAGCTAGCCAGGTGTGGTTTGGTGGTCAACCCAGCTAAGTGTGGGTCGGTCTCCTTGGTCCCGTCGGGTCGCCAGCATAAGGTGAAGGTAGTGGATGAGGAGTGTTTTGTCTTAGGACAAACTTCCATCCCTGCCCGATCCCTGTTGGAGGTCTGGCGGTACCTTGGGGTCGACTTCATGGGTGTGGCCACTATAGCCGCAAGCCGTGTGGACCTTGGTGGAGCATTAGCTCGTGTCACCAAGGCTCCATTGAAGCCACAGCAGAAGCTGCGCCTCCTTCGCACGTACTTACTGCCAAAGCTAACCTATGGGTTAGTATTTAGCAGGCTTACTGGGGGGAGGCTGCTTCAGTTAGATCGTGAAGTCCGCTCTGCTGTGCGCTCTTGGCTAGGCTTTCCACCTGGTGTCCCAAGTGCTTACATCCACGCACCGGTCAAGGCCGGTGGGCTCGGTATTGTCTCTCTTTCTGCCAGCATCCCATCTTTTCGCCGCCAGCGCCTGCTTGCCCTTAGGGGCTCGAGCTGGGAGGTCGCCCGCACTGCTGCTGACCTGGACTTTGTCCGGCAGCAGTTGTTGTGGTGCGATCGAGCAACACCAACTGCTCCAAAACCCAGCTCATCTGCTGAGTTCGCTGCTGCACTGCATGAGTCAGTAGATGGTAAAGAACTCCGACAGTGCTCTGAATCCCCCATTTCTACCCAGTGGGTGGAATGGGCTTCAGAGGGCATTGGGGCCCGCGACTATCGCCATTTTCACGCCGTCCGGGTGGCTACATTAGCCACCTCGGTGAGGTGTTCGAGGAGTAGTCGCGGGACAGTTGACACCCTTTGCCGTGCCTGTCGGGGTAAAAATGAGAATCTGTATCATGTGGTGCAGCAGTGTCCTCGTACTCACGGTGGCCGCATTTTACGTCACGATGCGGTTGCCAAGCAGATAGCAGGTGCTTTGTCATCTAGCGGTTGGGATGTCGAAAGGGAGAGACTGTACCACATGCCGAGTGACCGGGGCAAGAAGCCAGATATCGTTGCGATCAAGCCCGATAGGTCTGCCATTATCCTGGATGTCCAGGTTGTCAGTGGCAGCGTGGACATGGAGCAGACCTGGCGGGCTAAGAAAAGCAAATATGATAGAAATGATCTGCACCAAGCGATATCTGAGCTAAAAGGAGTGGCACCTAATAACATCAAGGTCATCGCCACGACTGTATCATGGCGCGGGGTGTGGTGCGGGATAAGCGTCACGGAGTTACTCGAGTTGGGCGTCTCGGTGGGAGTACTCAGTGGTATCACCACCCGCGTCCTGAGGGGTTCTTACTTGAACTGGTGGTCATTTTATAGGGGCACATCCTTTCATCGCATTCTTCCTCCTCGTCCTACAACTTCCCTTATCCCTAGAGCCGGCGTCGGGTAAACCTGGGCGTCCTCCCCACTTTTTTATTTTATTTGTTTATTTTTCAATTTAATGGCGTGCCCCCTCCGTCTTTGAGGGGAGGTTTATAAAAAAAAAAAAAAAAAAAAAATGTATGTATGTATGTATGTATGTGTCATTCCAGACGATAACTGTCCGTAGAATTGTGTTAGAAACTTCAAACAAATTTTAAAATGTTAAGGACACAAAACGAAAGTTCAAGTTCGTTGGCCAGCATGATCGGATTACATCTTCGGGTTGAAATTTTCAAAAATGTAGTCAAAAATTTCAAAATAGCCTGTTTTTTGCGATTTGTTGTGCGCAATAATTTTTTCAGCATACTAACATGTGGTATATTCGGAATCAGCGTAAAATTTCCTATAGGAATATGTATCAAGTTTTCAAAAATTTCAAAGTTGAAAAATCAGTCAAAAATCAAAAGAATGCCGTTCGCTAGTTGTAAAAATCGGTAATATTTGCATGAAACATTGTCCAAATTCAGATTGAACTACTCATATGGAAGTATCCCTGTATAACCAATCCTATAACCATGCTGTTTAAAACGTAGGTAGTAGGTGCTTGTTAAAAAAAAAAAAAAAAAAAAAAAAAAAAAAAAAAAAAAAAAAAAGTAATCACAACTGATGAGTTTACTCTGTGAATAGATGCACAGAGACTACAGTTTGTCTGTCAATTTCTAGCTGTAGGATACTAGGATTCGAATGCATCTGTCTTTATATCACTCGTAATATAAAGCCTCATCATCGATTGGCTGTGGAAATACGTTTCTTTCATATGACGTCGGTATGTTATTTTATTTTATGTCAAGATTTGATGATGTGGATTTGTGTGTGTGGATACTCTTAAGATTTCAACTGCCTTCAATACTGACCACATTGGACATCGAAATCTATGAATATTTACCTACATTTGTCTTTAAATCCACAACATTAGTTTAATAATAATAAAGTATGAGTACCTCCTCATTATTTTTAATAATTTGATTCCATGTTTGTCTATCAAAATCATAAACTAAAATTTCTCTACACGATCAATAGCGACTAAAATGTAGGATTTCTTAAAAAATTCGCTCATGGGGTCATGCTGCATGACTGGACTTTTTTTTTCCATTCTCTTGAAGTTGCTTAAGCACCGCATCAACTCCTTCTCCACTTGCATCAGTTTCAATAATTACTTTTAGTTTTGGGTCGAAAATTGCCAAAATTTGTTGTGTGCAGAGATGTTTCTTTACCTCTTCAAAACTTTTTTGAAATTGCCCTGTCCATTTGAAATCTATGTTTTTTCTTAAGAGGTTGTGAATGGGTCCAACAATGTTGAACTATTTGGTATACATTTGTGGTAGAAATTAACGTTTCCTAGAAATTGTCGTACGTTTTTCCTTGTCTTTGGGACAGGAAAATTTTGAATGGCTGTTAGGTTATCACCCCAAAGAGGGCGGACTGTATCTTCTGAAAGGATATGGTCAAGGTACTTTACTTTATTCTTAGCGAAATAACCAAAAGCCTTCCTTGCTAACTGCTTCCAACAGACTTTGCAAGTGTTTTATAATGGTCCTCAAACATTTGGGAAAAAACCAATATGTCGTCCATATAGCACACAATTCTTTGATGGGGAAGTTTTTAATCCAAATGGGAGGCGTTTCCATTGCCAGTGTCCCTCCTGAGTCACGGATGCTGTTTCGTAGCGATCTTTCATTCTTATACGTATGGACCAGAAAGCTGAATTTATATCAAGCGCTGTGAACCAGCGGCAACCTCTTGTTTTTGTTACTAACTCCTCAATCAGAGGAAAAGGTGGTAGTTCAGGCACTACTAAGCGGTTCAACTCTCGGAAATCAATGCATACCTGATCGATTTACCGTTTTGTATACCAATGTTACTGGCGAAGCAAATGGTGAAGTGGACTCCTCAATCAAGTCTGCTTTTAGTAAAAAGGATATCTGATTTTCAATTTCCTGTTGATCTGGGATACTGCAACGGTACAGTTTTTCAGAAACAAACTTATGTTAAAAAGTTCCATTCATGCAGCATGATCGTATGAGCGAATTTTCGTAAATTATCGTATTGTATAATGTTGAATTGTTTTGAAATTTGAGCTTTTTGAGTGCAAGGAAATCGTTAACCATTAATTTTATGGCAAAAAACGTATTCTAAATAATAACCTGCTATTCAAATAGAGGTTCTGAATTTTTAGCTTTTTTAGCAGGTTTTATCGATTTTTTAGCAAATTTTGATGAATTTTAAGTACATTTTTCAGCATAATTGTGTACATACATTTTTGTGTTCTATTTTATAGTTAATAAACTTTGGGTAATATTCTACCAAATAATGAAAATTTAACGATTTTTAGCCGTTTTTAGCCTTTTTTTAGAGATTTTTTGAGTACATTTTTTGAAATTTGACCAATTTAATGTGGTCAAAAAGTGTTGCCCAACGAACTCATCCTTTCTTTTGAAATGCTTGATTTTTTGGCGAAAGAACGAAGTTTTTATCTCAATTCTATCGAGAGTTATCGTCTGGAATGACACATACATATATATATATACATATATATATATACATATATATATATATATATATACATATATATATATATATATATATATATATATATATATATATATATATATATATATACATATATATATATATATATATATATATACATATAAAAAAGCGTTTAAAATCCAGGAATCATTTCAGAATGCCTCAAAACAGATTTCGATGAAGAAAAATTTTTGAAAATTTTTATTTTAAAATTTTTGGAGCCATTGCAATAGCTTCATTTTCTAAGAAAATTCGCTAAAAAGTGTTATGTGGGCCTCGTGGTCTTTTACTCGTCCCACATCAAACTTGTCCTTGGCAAGAACGCCTTTAAATTTGGTAATTAAGTTTTCAATTTCTAGTTTTTTGTAAGGGTCAAGGTGATCCATTTTTGCCTCAAAAGCACTTACATCTATGCCCTCATCGTAATTTACATACATTTCTTGTAAACCAACAGAATTCTGAACACGGTTATCAATATTTTCATTTTTTGTTATCTTTGAGAAGAGTTGGATATAGATTTAAATTATAATCCAAGTTCAAATAGAAACTGACGATTAGGTCCATGCCCAATAAAACGTCGTATTTAAAGATTTCATCCTTTACAACGACGAATATCTGAACTTATTTTTCCAAATTCATGACTTTCAATCATGGGCGTAGGCAGGATTTAGCCAAGGGGGGGGGGGGGGGGGGGGGGGGCACACTCGAGAGCTATTATAAATAAAGTATTTCACGTACGGGACAAAAATACTTATAACTACTACTACTTGATATTTAGGTTAATTTCTCTATCTGCCGCGATTGCGGCATGGACGTACCACCTTTTCAAAAATAACGAACGAACCATTCTGCACAATTTTACCGATGCGAATAAGAATGCAAACCGTGTCAAATCGCAGCGAGAAATAGTGACCACTTGTTTACACGTTTAAACAAGTTGTTACAATTTGCAGTTGCTCCAATAAATTGGTACGATGTCCTGTTCACCCGCTTCGATAAATTGTAACATTGCTACGATCGATGTAGCGTGTAAACCCGACCGTAGAAAATGCTTTGGTCAAGATGATGAAAATTTCAAGATCATGAAATTGTAACAGGGTGGTAAATCAATATTCATCAGTTCTTAAAACAGTGTACTATTGCAAAACAACATCTTCCAAAACCAAGAATCTCCAATTAGTAAAGTAAGATGCATCAAAACTTTAGCCTCAGTTTTAAAACTATGAACTGAACTATGAGCTTCGAAATATGGAAAACGAATGGATTAATCGCTCATCCTTAACATAACGCTACTCGGAAACTTGAGAAATCTTCCATCCTTCCAATTCTTGTCACTTTTCTTCTTTTTAGTTGAATAAGAGTCAATAGTACGTCAATGTTGTATTAGGTCCTTCTTTCATCTCAACTTAGTTTCAAACTATCTTCAACCTGAAATATAAGATTAAACAATGTTGAAGTTTTTAAAACATGTTGTACATTCATGAGTAGGTATGATAAAGGATGAAATTAATATAACGTTTTGTTCACAATGGGGTGTATGAGCGATATTTTTATACTAATTTTGTTATTTGCAAGCTTGAGTGCCAAAAATACTAATGACACCATCATTCCGCGGAAAATGTACCGCCCTATCCGTCAGGAGCTTATTTAAGTACGGAGGCTTGACTTGGAGCTTGCGACTTATAACGTCATATGTCGCAGGGGCAACCACGTCTACGGATTTCTAAGATCCGTAGGCTACCTTACGGACTTAGGTAAAGTCCTAAAAGTCCGTAGGTTACCATGACGAATGTTCTACGTACGTACACTTCCGAAAACAAGCAGATTATAGTATTCTACTTATCATCTAAGCTCTACTGTGTGACAGTTCCCGTGAGATCCAAGAGAATGCGCGGCCGTTGCTCCCGCGCCGGGAGTCATTCTCAAGTTCTTGAAATGTTGTGGTTGGCGATAGATGAGAATCCGAGAACCGGAAAATCATCTTCTCAGGAAATAGCGAATATACTATTAGTACGAGTTGTAGCTCTAATGGTACTGTCACCCCCCCCCCCCCCCCTCTCTCTATGAGTGCGGATTTAGGCCCCATTGTAGAGGTCGTTCACTATAACTTGGCGCGTTTCTGCGAGAGGGGCTTCGAAGAGCAGGGCTGCGCAGTGGCACCCTTCCCCCACCCAACCTACAGTGCTACTCCATCTGAACCCCTCTCGTCTTTTGTGCGGGTTTCCCAGGGAGCTTATACCTTGGATGGGGTAGGCTACCAGATAATAGGTTGGTAAGAGAGGGGATGTGAAAACTTCAGTCTAGCTGCGCGAACTTTTGCTGGACAGTTTGGAGAAATGCGCCAACTTATAGTGAACGACCTCTACCTATGGGGGCGACCTAAGTCCGTTACATGGTAGCAGAGCGTGGTTAGGATCATGTACGGCTGACGCCTAGTAATCCGATCCACTATTATTGTGGGCGTTAATGTTTCAGAAGAAACATGGCCTGGGTTTCCAGAAGGAATACTCATTATACTCCCTTGGATACATAAATACCTTCATTGGTTCTTGATTATTAATTTCTCAATTTTTCCCCTCATATTAATTCTATTTAACATACTTAATTTCTTCCGAGGGCGTTGTTCCCAAACCCAGGGCATCGTTCCCTATTTCATAAGTCCCCAAAATGGGCATCTCCCACTGTAAGTCTCCTGGTTGAGCAAGTTGTATTATTCCCGATTGTTCCAGTCTTTGATTGGGGGTTAATTACCTAATGAATACTTCATATGAAGATTCATTGACAATCCATCCTGTTTTGATTTCTCTTTTAGCGAATTTTTGAAGAAAATTAAGCTATTGCTCTCGAACCAAAATTTGTAGAATGTGAATTTTTGAAAAATTTTTACGCAGAAATCCGTTTCAGGCTATTCTGAATCATATTCTGAAGTTTAACGCATTTTTTAATGTATGTATGTATGTATGTATATATGTATGTATGAATGTATATATGTAAATATGATAGGAACGACCTGATATGCATATATGTATGTGTCATTCCAGACGATAACTGTCCGTAGAATTGTGCTAGAAACTTCAAACAAATTTTAAAATGTTAAGGACACAAAACGAAAGTTCAAGTTCGTTGGCCAGCATGATCGGATTACATCTTCGGGTCGAAATTTTCAAAAATGTAGTCAAAAATTTCAAAATAGCCTGTTTTTTGCGATTTGTTGTGCGAAATAATTTTTTCAGCATACTAACATGTGGTATATTCGGAATCAGCGTAAAATTTCCTATAAGAATATGTATCAAGTTTTCAAAAATTTCAAAGTTGAAAAATCAGTCAAAAATCGAAATAATGCCGTTCGCTAGTTGTAAAAATCGGTAATATTTGCATGAAACATTGTACAAATTCAGATTGAACTACTCTTATGGAAGTATCCCTGTATAACCAATCCTAGAACTATGCTGTTTAAAACGTAGGTAGTAGGTGCTTGTTTACAAAAAAAAAAAAAAAAAAATATATATATATATATATATATATATATATATATATATATATAGGTATAATCACAACTGATGAGTTTACTCTGTGAAATGTTCCGTCCTCCGAATGTCTCGGTCGCTCTCTTTAATGTTTTACGCTCAACTGTTTTAGGACTTGATGTAGCTTTAATACTGACTGTGGCTTAGAAAATATCAGCCATGAAGTTCTATTTATGTACGTACTAGCACGCAGACCCAAGGCCTCGCCCCGCTCGGCAGTCAATACCGACTGGAAGGTCGAAGATTTCTTCAAAAATTCGCTCATGGGGTCATGCTGCATGACTGGAATTTTTATCCTCAATCGCCAATGCAGCTATTTATTAGTGAGCATCAGTTCTCAACCAGTAAACTATTCCACCTTGTTTACATACTTGCTCTTCAATCAAGTATGTTTTTTAAGGGGAGGAGTGTGACAGTTCCAGTGAGATCCAAGAGAATTCGCGTCCGTCGCTATCGCGCCGGGCGTCATTGTCAAGTTCTTGAAATGCTGTGTTATTCGATAGATGATCATCCGAAAACCGGAAAATCATCTTCTCAGACCATAGCAAATATGCTATTAATACGAGTTGTATCCCATATGGTACTGTCACCCCCTCCCTCTCTATGAGTGCGGATTTAGGCCCCATTGCACCTCTGAGGGCGACCTAAGTCCGTTACAACTGAATAGCTAGGTTCTCGTATATGGCCCATATTCTCATGACGTCACGCCTGGAGTAGGTTCGCGTTTCAGTCAAAGTCGGCCATGAGACCGCCCTACGTCAATGAATACTCAACCAACCTATTTCTCACAAGAAGTTTGATGTCTCACAATTCGTGGTTATAAGGACATTTTTCAACAGTTTTGTTTTGAAAAAGTATAATATTGTAGCAATACAAAGTTTCAATTCGACTAAATGTTATAATAATCATGCCTGCCAGCGCAATAATTGATTGTAGATTGTCAACAATACCATTCTAACGTGAACGAGTTTTTATTTGGACTAGGAGCCTTCATTCGTTTAGGCTTTGAGAATAATTAACCTGAAAAATAGGAAAGAAAAGATGATTGAAAATTCCTCAGGTGTCTGTTCGCTGTGTAGGTACCTAGCCATTGCTCAGGTAGCTTCATCAGCGTTTTATTATAAGTTCGTATTACTATGCTTAACTGAGGAAGCTGTACTTGTTATATTGAATGAATAAAAGGAGAGATTTGATAGTTTGTCAAAATAAACAAGGCAGGTTGTTGCTACACCAAGAAACGAAACTACTTAGGTAGGTACGTACGTCCTACCAGATTTGTTGTTGGTTTAAAGTGCCTAAACAAAGTAGGTGGGTCGTTGCTTTGCCGACGAATGCAACCACTGATTAGCAAATTTGTCAAATATCTAATCGGGGAATATGCAATTATGAATTAAAAACCAGCTGCAAGGAAAAAACTTTGAAATGCATTCCTCTGGAGGTAAGATTTCATAAAGACGGCATTGGCAGTCTTTGGCATGGACAAAAAAGGTAATTAGGTACCTACTTTCGTTTTGATCAATGAAGTACCTACATGAACAAGTAATAATATACGGAAAGTATGTAGGTATACCTTACCTCTAGGTACTTACCTTTCCACATGTGATACAACTTACAGAGCCTAACAGAGCTCTCATAACACATCCTTTCACAAGATCACTTTCACAGTACTCTAAAGATTTTTAGCTTCAATTGATTCAGAGAACAGTTCTAAAACTAGATAGGTAATCCACAACATCTTTGCGGCTGATGTCTGGATCATCTAGAACACTTGTACCTGTGTCAATTCCCCAACACACTTTTCATATGGATCTCTACCCCACAGATTAAATCTTGCGTTCGTAGCGTTTGAGGTCAACACCTGATAATAACTTGATGTAATTTGCATACAATTTATCACCTTGCATATTACAAATAATGAAAATATTGACTCGGAACTAGGTGAGGCTTTGTTATGCTGTTGTCCAGCTGTGGCTACAATTGGCGCATGTTCGCATATCGCACCCATCCTAGAATAAGGGTACAACTCAAAAATTGTCATTTTCGGCCAATCGCATTCAAAGTTTTCCTTCCTCACCATTGGCTACCCGTACTTTGGAACATGAACATAAGTTATCTTTGCGAAACTTGTTTCCTACATTATTATGTAACGCCCGATGGTGAATAAATATTTTTTTTGTCAGTGGGAATCAGAATCAGAATCAGAATCATATATATTTGTCAAAACATAATTATGTAGGACAATCGTCAAAGCAAACATTGATGTACAAAGCAAAATCATCATTTATGTAGCCAATAAAAGAGGGGGAAAACAGATTGATTAAAACAATAATAATATAATAAAACAAAAGAGTGTAGGCAGGTCAATAACCCGCCTAAAAGGCGGCTCGGCCGGGGCTTCCGAAGGGAGTGGGGGGGAACGGTTTTGTTGATTTTTTAAGAGTGTTTGTGTTGTTCCAACTCAAATACTGAAATCTCACCAGTCAGGATCCAAAATGTTCAGAAAAGAAAGACACAAGTTAAAATTGTCCACACAAAAAGGGAACAACTCAAAACGAGACACAGACTGCGTGAACTCAACTGAGTTGTGTCTTTCTTCCTAGGACGTGAATTGGTTACTCCCTCCATAGAAGAAAGACACACACACTCTCTAGCGGAATTAGAGTGCCCTACACATATCTCCACCTTCTACAGACAAACTAGACCGTTTCTACTTCTCAGAACCACAACTAACTCAAAAATCGCGATTTTTGAGTTGTACCCTTATTCTAGGACGGGTGCGATATGTTTACTCGTCACCATGACAACAAGGTGATATAAGTTCGATTTCGCCTTGCCTCGATGTAAGGATGCGCTAGTGTCCAAGTCTCGAGAATATCACCCATAGGTCAGCATGATGTGTATCCTTTGACGGTCTGGATGCTCGCAAGCTCGCATCTCAAAAATACATATCATAATCTAAGTAAGAAGTAATGCCTAGAAACATCGGGCGGGCGTGTTGAAGACAAATTGACTGGAGGGGGGGGGGGGGGGTACCCTTCATTGCACATAAATAAACGATGTTGTTGACTCCAATATGGCCGACAACAGACCGTTCAATTCGGAATGCTACACTAGTGCTACGAGTGGGTCTAGTATTGTATTAGTAGTAGTAGTAGTAGTAGTAGTAAGTTGTTTATTGTATTAAATCAATGATTATTACAAAGAGTTCAGGTCCGCTTACACATCATCTTTAGAAAAATATATAATAGCTAAGAAATAAGTCAAATCGTCGTTTAAGTTGCAACATAGCATATCTCAAAAAATGGGATATTGAGATATCGTTGAGGAAACTCCTGAGATGTGTGGTGTTCCCGCCAGTTTTTAGAAATGCGATGTTGTCAAAGACCTCGATTGCCGCGCAGCCACGTGTCAGCTGGATGAACTGTTGCTATCAACATTTCGGGCGCGGAAATACGAATCCAACGGTATGCATAACTCAATATCCCATTTTTTGAGATATGCTATGTTGCAACTTAAACGACGAAATATCTTCTTCCTAATCTAGTTAACAGGGCATTACAGCTTAATGAAGTACATGCAAAATAAACGAGGTCATCGATATGAAATTAATATAAAGAATAATAATCCGTTATGAATCCATAACATCCACGCTATACCTGTGGTACTCGTACAATATCCACAACAAGCCTATCCTGTTGTACACTATACAATGCTAAAGCTGTACATATCAGACACCTATTCGGTGAGCGCAATTGATCGAAGTGCTAGTGCACTAGTAACAAAATGAAATAAATTTAACATTTTCTCCCTATCATCACCAAAATCGAGCAAATTAGCCAGACGATCCTCATCCTCAACCACTGGGAGCCCACAGATGTATTTCGCAATGAATTGCCTTCGGTACGGTTCTAAGATCGGGCAACGTAGACAAAAAAGTATTGTATTACAATAGAGAGTTCCTAGGATGCTTTTTGATAACGGTATGCCGTTAGTGGTAGTGCCGTTACGCAGTCTGTCTAGGGCGAATCACTCTGAAGCTAACTCGGATGCAAAATAACGGCATGGAAGGATTAAGGTGATAGAGAGTTACGGCCATAATTTAAGTGACGTTAAATTGAAAAGTGACACCAATTTTTCCATTAACCGTTAGTTTTACCTAGTTGATCGCTGTTTTGATTGCTCTTTCCCGTTTGAATCTCGTATTTTTTATTTTTCTGTATTTTCTATTTATATATCTATTTATTTTTACTTTTCTCTATTTTGAAGAGAACGATTTTGTTATGGATCGCTTCATGCATCTATATTCCGTGGGCCTTATCTCCGCCGAAGAGTTTGTACTCGTTTTGGATAACTTCGTGGAAAACGAGGGCCGACCCCGAATTCCTCGTCAGTTAGCAGAGGAGTTTGGAAGATTTTCACTTGATGGAATGTCGGAAGAAGATGCTCTTCTCCAGTTTCGATTTCGGAAACCTGATATTGATTTGTTGTTGGTACATCTCGGGGTAGGTACCGGAAATCGTTCGATCCAAGGGATATAAAGTGCCTGGCACTACTGCTCTTTGTATTCTCTTGCGACGATTATCATACCCCAATCGTCTGACAGATCTCGAGAGGATGTTTGGCATGAGCGCTGTAGGTACCTACGTTAATCACCGTACGTACATACCTACCTATGGAAAATCGAACAGGCAAACGTTTACAATGGTCTTACCAAGTCAACGCAAATCATTTTCAATCTTCAAAAAAATGGTTTTGACGCACAGGTTTATGCACAAACAACATACTATTGTAGTTTGTTCATGGGCATGAGTGTAATCCAATGTTTTGTTGACAGGCGATGTCGAGGAAGTGTTACCATCCTGTAAGGTTATTTTACCCAACGGTGAGACGTTACGTTCATGACCGTTATGACTGAGTACTGTTGTTTACTGGCCTGGTACGGTCTTAGTTTAGCGCCAAAACGTAAATTCGCACGCATGCGCAGAACATACTCACTAACGTCGTTAGCTTCGCCGTACCGTTAAAAATCGTCTTTAGGAACTCTCTAATGTCTTTGACTTGGGCATATCGAACGAAGTGATCTCCTAGAAAATACGAGCCATTGAATTATTGTACGGAACGGTAATTAACGTACATCTAGCAACACTGGATCGGATTCAAATGAGTTACGGAGTCTGAGAGCATTCCTGCTGTGCAGCTGTGAGGGGGGGGAGGGGGGAGGGGGGTCCAAGGAGACGGGAAGACGATCGGGTCATATCGCAGTGACGAGCGGGTGGGCGTGGAGGGGGGAGGGGGGGGGGGCACTCAGCTGTTCAAGTTTTTAATGTGCGAGTTTGAAAAATGTTTGAGAGGAGGATGAAAAGAGACGCGGAAAAGGAGGAGGTCGAAGGTTTTCCCCTCTCCTTTCTTCACCGGGGGTTGCCATGGAGACGGATCGTATCGGAAAAGGGGGGCCCCCGCCCGCCCTCCGCGAGGGGACTCCGCCGTCCTCGGCCAATCCTGCGGAGAAAAGTTCTCGTCGGGAGCGGCTCCCCCCCCTCCCTCCCTCTCAGGACCTTTTCGTCGGAGGCCACACCCACTATTGTCTCGAACACCCCCGCACACACAACTCCCACCCACTTTCCAAACTTTCCTCCCCCCATCTCCAACTACCCCCCACACCACCGCCGTTCGGTTTCGCTTTAGTCTCCTTTAGGTCTCATCCGCTGATGATGCTGATTCTCGGATCCAACATCCCCCCACCCACCTACGACAGATCATCTCGTGACGTAGCCATGACGTCACCATTATCATCAACTCATTGACTTACATCTTCCTGCACCACCATGTGATCGAAAGTTACCTCAACCTAAAATATCTTCTGAGGCTATGGACCTAATGATATTTATAGTAGCTTACTAATAATCTTTACTAGTCTTTACTCACATTTTAATTAATCCAGAATTCGCTGTGTTGACTCAGTGGAATGTAATAATTACCTACTTACCAAACTAGAGCTTTTTCTATGGTTGGTCTCTGCACATGGGCGCCGACTTCATAAGAGATGGTGGGGCCCTGGCCCCAATGAGAGTGGTGGGGCTGTACCCCATCAATTTTTTTCTTACCGAAAATCTTAAAATTTTAATAGTAGATATAACTCTACACATCCCCAGAGTTGGCAGCAATGTGACTGATAAATAGGCCACTTGCCCTTGCTGTTTGTTTAAATGCGGTTGATAACCCTGGATGTACTGAAGCACACACATTCTCTACTCCTGAAGAGTATTTCAAGCAAGTGTATAATGAAGTGTGTGACACTGTACTCATGTGTGTAAGGGAACGGTTTCAACAATCTGGAATAAATTTAGTTTCCGCCGTTGAAGAAGAATGTGTTTCTACCATGACAACTGGATCAAATAAAACCCAGAAAATTCAAGAATTATTTTGTGGTGACCTCGACCAATCCCAACGTCTCCTCCACCTCACTATGCTGAATGGCATTGCAAAACAACAAAATATTTCTCTTTCTTCAATGCGTGATGTGAAGAAGTTTCCTGTAGAAGATAAAAGTGTGAAAGACCTTCTAAATGAAGTGAACAAATTAATTAAGATTCTGAGAACTGTCTTTCATCTGTCTTCGACGTCTCAAGAATTACTTGCGGTCAACAATAGGACAGGAGAGACTAAACTATACAGCCATTCTCAACTGCCATCAAGAAGTTCTAGATAGTTTGGACATGAGGCCACTCGTTAACGAGTTAGTTAATAAAAATAAAATTAGAAAATCAAGTATTGCTTTGTTTTAGCAACAATTTAACTAAGCTTACTGCTTTTGTTATAGTTTCTTCATGTATTTTTTTCATATGTCAGAAATATTTAATTTAAATGTTAATGTACAGTAATTAGCTAAAAAAAAATCTGAAGTTTGATCAAAATTTTTTAAACATTTAACTCTCATATTTCAGAAATATTTAACTTTAATGTACACCCTCGGAACGTTACTTATGTGAACGTGATTACTTTTATTTACATTTATTTCTAAGTTAAATATATTACTATCTTTGTTAATTACGGTTTTTTCGTTTCATAAAATATAGTGTTAGGCTACATGAATGTTTTTTATGTGCCTTCATCCTAATTAGGCTAACATTTAGTTCTTTTTAAACAAAACATTAATTTTTTGTAATTAGCTAAAGAATCTCAAGTTAAGTTTAGTTAAAATTGTTTTACGTACTTTTCACTCTTATTTTGTCACACATTAAAGTAGAAGTTACATATATTAATTATAAATACATTTTTTAGACCATGATACTTTGGTGTTTCATTTATTCATTGTACTCATTGTTTGGTGTATCATTGAACTTTATACCCGTTTTGATTTATTAACGTTGTTTATCACTCATTTCAAATAAAAAAGAAGCTGTTTAGCAAATTTACTTTACTTTCAGGATAAAATAGTGTTCTTTTTAAGCATCCAAAAGGGCCCAAAAATGGCTACTTTTAGCATGAAATTCGTCAAATTCCATACCCCCCCCCCCCCGCGCCTTGTCAAGCCCCACCAAAGTTTTGGACAAGTCGGCGCCCATGTCTCTGCATATTAACATTACTTGAATAGCACTGAATAAAGAATAAATTATTTCAACCAATTCCAATGTCAATTTATACAATTATACAAGATAGATTATCTTAATTCGTAACTCTGAAGTACTCGCCCCTTCCGATCCATCTCACGCCATCATTCTGAACCACTCACCACTCTAATCTTATCCACCTTATTAGTTTTCCATGTCACTTGCCATAGTTTTTTCATAGTTTAAAACGTAATCAATATAGCATAGATCGGCCGCTGTCATCGTTGAAACAAACTGTCAAAGTTTAACGCCAAGTTTAACAATTGGTCCGCTGACCAGGTTCCTCACGAATCGATTCTATTTTAATCTACGAAAATTATTGAAAACTATACCAAACTCGATTCTTGGAGATTTGACAATACGCCGGTGAGGACGACGACGACGTCGTAATGTCGTCAAGGACAATTTTTAAAGCTTTTATGGTGGTCAGTCGATTCTGTGTGGCGAAAACTTTTGAATACGATACCAAACTCGATTTTCGGTGGATTTGACGACGATCGTCGTCGCCGACTACAAGTTCTTGTCTCCGAATCGTCACCAAAACTATATAGTTCTCCGAAATTTCGGCCTGTGGCGCGGAGCACACACACACAAATAGATAGATATCGTTCATTTGTAGAGGCCATAGACCGTTACAAGAGTTCGAAGTGAATACAACAAAAAAATACACTGCCAAGGAAATGGCACATGAGCTTCCTCGTGACCTTCACAGTACGTCACCATTAAATTCCAGAAAACTAGAAACGACCGGTTCTGGCATCAGGGAATTAATAAGGTGGGAAACTGGAAGCTGAATGGTACATATAATAAATGAAATTAATAAGGAAAATTTTGATTTTAATATGGGACCATCCAGGATGTAGTCCGCATGTTCCCTGAAAATTTCGTCTAAATCGGATCAAAACTGAAGGAGTTTTTAATTGATTTACAGGATTTCATTAATATTTTGATCTAAATTCATGATTAAAACATCCTTGGGGATATTTTTTGGCAACTTTGAGCATGATGGACCACCCGATTTGTTCATTTTCCAAACTTGCCCTGTGTTGCTGGCCCACCCCGCTACCGCGCCGTTCATCCGCTAGAGCGCATTCAGAGCGTTCGGGCTCAAAGAGGATGGAAGTGCATTCACGGCCATCCGTTGATTCGATCATGACGGAACTGATAGGGAACCATGTAGAGCTATACCCGCACGATCCCCAAAAATTTGAAGAAAATCGCATCAAAATTGTGGAAATTTACGGCTGTTGCAAGAACTGTAACAAGGATATTTCGTTCACGCATGCGCAGAGCGTACCGCTAATGTAATTATGATGATTTTCTTATGGGACCTCAAGGGACGTTACCCACATCATCCCTGAAAATCTGACCGAAATCCGTTCAACATTGACCGAGTTATGACCGTCACAAGGAATTCACGTTAGCGCCTGCGCAGAAGCCACCGTTGATTTGATCATGATGAAGTTGATAGGGGACCATCTAGAGCTTAACCCGCACGATCCCTGAAAGTTTGGTTAAAATCAGATCAAAATTGTGGAAGTTATGGCTGTTACAAGGAAATGTGGACGGACAGACAGACAGACAGACACGGAACCAAATTTGTTCAGGAGGCTCTGAAACGCAAAATGCGAGTGGAAATTTTGATTTTGGAGCAAAAAAAATTTTTTCATTTCGAAAGTGAAAACAAAGCTTCCGCTGCCTTGCAGTCTCGGAAGCAATAACCTACATACTTCATTATTTAATAGTATAGGTAAAATAAAAAATCTTAGTCTGTGGTAATTGCATAACAAAACATAATACTTATTCCTCTGGGC
The DNA here is from genome assembly GCA_030762985.1 of Adelphocoris suturalis. Lineage (NCBI taxonomy): Eukaryota > Metazoa > Arthropoda > Insecta > Hemiptera > Miridae > Adelphocoris > Adelphocoris suturalis. The sequence goes on from CM061051.1 coordinate 19,828,016, forward strand.
TATGGTTTATCCAATGCTCATTCAAGTCCGGTGGGCGCATCGGCAAGAAATGTTAGGAAATGGTTGCCTACATCTAGAATTGAGGAGGTCCGCTGCAAATGGAATCAAAAGCAATATCCCCTAATTTTCAGGAAAGCGAAAAAACTCCTGGGAGATTGTTTTCATCAATTCAGTGCATTTTTAAAATTTTCTAGATTCTTTATCAACCCTCTAAATAGATTACAAAAGTACATTACCAAAAAAGTCAATATTTACTGCGTTTCTGATGCGTTTTGTACCTAACTAAATCGTTTAATCATTTTTGCATGGGATATATAAGGGTCCAGGGAAAAAACCGACTGTCACTTTTTCTTAAAAACGAGAAAACTCATTTTGAAAGTTTGAAACGCGATTATGTTTGACTAGATGCAAATAAAAAATTGAAATAAGTCTTATTATGCACTAAAACATCTATTGAAGTGTTCCACAAAATGTTGACGCTATTATTAAACTACTTACTTGTTAAAACATTCAAAAACTGAGCAAACCCCCCAAAAAACAGGGAAAGAACCGACGATGACAATTCTCGTCCAATGGAGAAAAAACATGTTTTTTCTGTTTGAACGTCGTTTAATTATATTACAGTGGTAAAACAAAAAAAAAAATAAAAATAAAAATAAAAACAAGCGAAAATGAAATTTTAAATTCTGACGAACGTAGGGAGAGGTGTTTTTTTTTTTTTTTTCCTGGTAGCCTTTTGAACTGTTTTCACCATCTGAAGCAAAAGAAAACCATTCCCATTCATTAGGTATCGAATTCATTTTTTAAGGATTTACAAAAAAAGTACCTACATCATTTTTTGGAAGTAAGAGCTCGACCATACTTACAGACATCACTCGTGCCAAAGTTTTGAGAAAAATTTTGACCGCAGCTGGGCCACAAAATATCACGAGGCTCATTATGTCGCGGTACTTGGGTGATGAGACTGATAGCAAACCTGAAAAATAAAACCACGAATGTCAATCTGTACTATCGCGTGCTGTATTATCTCTGTATTAATCTGAATTGTATAATCAAACGATACTTACCTTTGTAGGCGGGAAGGGGCAATTCAAATTCTCCTTGCTTCATTATGTTCAGCTCATTGGGTCTTGGTCCAATCACACTGGATGAGAAAGTGCCGTTGAACGATGAACGATGATTCACCAGTCGTGGATGGTCATGGGAAACATAAATTTCCTTTATTTCCTGGATTTTGAACAAACATTTTTTCCCATAATGTTTCTCCAATAAGGATCTCCAGTCTTTTATCAAGAGTTGTTTCACATTCACGACTGAGAATGGTGTAGGTTTCACTCTTGAGCTTTTTACCATGTCCCTAAATTCTTGAGGTGTCTCCATGCGCCATTTCATATTCACTCTCATATCCCAGCAACTGAGTTGAGTTTTACATGGTTTTGGAAATGTACAATAATTATTATTATATTACAATAAGCTTTCCAGTTCTACTTTTTAGGACGTCCCCTGAAGCTATGACTTACAAGCAAGGCTCCATTTATAAGAGGGACGCTTATTGGAATTGATCTAGGGGGGTAGGGAACAACTTAAGAATGAGAAAAAAGTTCCAGCCATGCAGCATGATCGTATGAGCGAATTTTCGTAAATTACCGAATTGTACAATGTTAAATTGTTTTCAAATGAGAGCTTTTGGAGTGCAATAAAATTGTTAACTATTAATTTTATGGCAAAAAATATTTTAGATAATATAACCAGATGAGTATTCAAAATATTACCGATTTTCACAACTAGCGAACGGCATTATTTCGATTTTTGACTGATTTTTCAACTTTGAAATTTTTGAAAACTTGATACATATTCTTATAGGAAATTTTACGCTGATTCCGAATATACCACACGTTGGGATGCTAAAAAAATTATTTCGCACAACAAATCGCAAAAAACAGGCTATTTTAAAATTTTTAACTACATTTTTGAAAATTTCAACCCGAAGATGTAATCCGATCATGCTGGCCAACGAACTTGAACTTTCGTTTTGTGTCCTTAACATTTTAAAATTTGTTGGAAGTTTCTAGCACAATTCTACGGACAGTTATCGTCTGGAATGACACATACATACATGCATATATACACTTTTTATTTTTTATTTTTTATTTATTTTTTTTTTAAATAAACCTCCCCTCAAAGACGGAGGGGCACGCCATTAAATTTGTAAAATAAACAAATAAAATTAAAAAGTGGGGAGGACGCCCAGGTTTACCCGACGCCGGCTCTAGGGATAAGGGAAGTTGCAGGACGAGGAGGAAGAATGGGATGAAAGGAAGTGCCCCTATAAAATGACCACCAATTAAGATAAGAGCCCCGAAGGACGCGGGTGGTGATACCCCGGAGCACTCCTGCCGAGATGCCCAACTCGAGAAGCTCTGTGGCACTTTTCCCGCACCACACCCCGCACCATGACCTTGATGTTATTAGGCGCCACTCTTTTAGCTCAGATATCGCTTGTCGCAGATCACTTCTATCATATTAGATTGTATATACATTCATATATACATACATACATACATACATACATAAAAAAATGCGTTAAACTTCAGAATATGATTCAGAATAGCCTGAAACGGATTTCTGCATAAAATATTTTCAAAAATTCACATTCTACAAATTTTGAGGCGAGAGTAATAGCTTAATTTTCTTCAAAAATTCGCTAAAACGCATACAAATCCGTTTCACACCATTCTAAGACCGAATCCGTGTAAGAAATCAAAGGTGTATACAATCATGTGTGTGAGACAAATGTTGTCGACAGCCCAGGTCAAAATTCTCTACCGATTTTCGTGATTTTTATTTGGTTCGATTCCAATTCTAGTGTAGCTGTGCGAAAGCCTTGGGTATTTCGGATTTACAGTCGAGGTGGGAGGTGGAATGGATAATTACCGATTCTTTCAGGTGCTGCCCAAGGTACAACACTCGACCGATTTTCGGGGTTCTTGTTTTGTTCCGTTAACAATTCGATATAGTTTTGGAGTGTACCTATTTCAGGAGTTTTACATTTCATCATGAGAGGAAGTGAATGGAATGGGTAATACTGATAAATCATGTTGTTAAAACATTCTCGTCCGATTTTTGTGATTCTCTTTTTGTTCAACGATGAAATTGAAGTTTCGGATCGTATATCACGAATTTCGAATTTCATTATTGAAAGGGGTGAATGGAGGGGGTAACAGTAATATATCATGTTGTAACTAATATTGTCAGATTTTCGTGATTCTTTTTTGTTCAACTAAGAATTTTGTCTAGTTTTGGTAGGTATGTTAGGAGTTTCAAATTTCATTATGGAAGAGGAAGAATGGAGGGGGTAGGTAATAGTAGGTAATCATGATGTTTTAACTATTCAAGTCAGATTTTCGAAATCATTTTTGTAATACGATTATGAATTCGGTCTAGGTTATAAAAATATGTCTGGAGCTTCTAATTTCATACTGGAAGTTTAATTATTTGAATTTGCTGTCGGTGGAGGGAGTTAATAGGAGGGGGAGGGGGGGGGTCGAGAAGTCACGATTTGTGATTTCTTTTATTTTAACTCTCACCAAAATTTGGTATATAAATTCCGTATATATTCCGTATTGCCACCAATTCTACGTAAATATGTAATCTAAGTAAGAAAGAATGCCTAGAAACATCGGGCGGGCGTGTTGAAGACAAATTGACTGGGGGGGGGGGGGGGGGGTATAACGGAAAAGTACTCCCTTCATTGCACATAAATAAACGATGTTGACCCCAATATGGCCGACTACGGACCGTTCAATTTGGAATGCTACACTAGTGCTACGAGTGGGTCTAGTATTGTATTAGTGGTAGTAGTAGTAGTAGTAGTAGTAGTAGTAGTAGTAGTAGTAGTAGTAGTAGTAGTAGTAGTAGTAAGTTGTTTATTGTATTAAATCAATGATTATTACAAAGAGTTCAGGTCCACTTACTCATCATCATAGATAAGAAATAAGTCAAATATCTTCTTCCTAATCTAGTTAACAGGGCATTACAGCTTAATGAAGTACATGCAAAATAAACGAGGTCATCGATATGAAATTAATATAAAGAATAATAATCCGTTTTGATGCTAATTTCGTGTAGCAGAGCTATACAGTATACAGGTGTTCAGTTTGTAGCCAGATGCCGAAGAAGAAGGTAGTTCTTGCAGCAGCCGCTGCTGTAGCCGCAGCTACTGTGATATTTTCAACAAAAAAAAGAGAAAGAAGATATTGGATCAAGCCCTCACTTCAGGCTAGGACACGATACAGTGGTAGTGACCTTTTGAAAGACCTTAACGAGGATGATATAGACAACTTGAGTTATGAAGTTCGTTGTGATGGAAGTTTCAAAGATTTTTATAGTCGGCAACTGTAGCGTCCCATAGCACCGGGTAGTCCCTAAATAGTTCTATCAACTTTATAATGTTGTCTTTACTCCACTCGAATTCACTCAAAAGATTTTCCATTATTGCACAATCGTACAAGCAGAAAGAACACAATTGAGAAATTGATAATCAAGAACCAATGAAAGTATTTATGTATCCAAGGGAGTATAATGGGTATTCCTTCTGGAAACCCGGGCCATGTTTCTTCTGAAACATTAACGCCCCAAAAATAGTGGATTGGATTACTAGGCGTGAGCCGTACATAATCCTAACCACGCTCTGCTACCATGTAATGGACTTAGGCGCCCCGGAGGTGCAATGGGGGCCTAAATCCACACTCATAGATAGAGAGGGGTGTGACAGTACCATAAGAGATACAACTCGTACTAATAGCATATATGCTACGTTCGGAGAAGATAATTTTCCGGTTCCCGGATCATCATCTATCACCAACCTTAGCCGTTTAAGAATGTGAGGATTAGCGCCTGGCGCCGAAGCGACGGACACACAGCGCATTCTCTTGGATCTCGCGGGAACTGTCACAAATACTAATGCAAATTGAGTACATTTTTCAGAATAATTTTGTGCACAAATTTTTTTAATGTCCTCGTTAATCGATAATGGTGATGTTTTGACAGAAATTCTGCTAAAAATTATAAATGTGACATTTTTTGGCGGTTTTCAGCCATTTTTAGTGATTTTTTTTAAGCACTTTTCTATTATATGACCGATTTAACGTGCTCAAAACGTGCTGGTCAACGAACTCATCCTTTGTTTGTAAAGCTTGATTTTTTAGGCGCATGAATGGAATTTCAATCTCAATTCTAAGGATAGTTGTCGCCTGGAATGACACACATATATAGGAACACTTGAAGTCGGCAACTTCAGTCTTCCCTAGCTTTAACAATTCGGCCAGTTTCGTTCCCTGTTCCTTTGAGGCCACTTTAACATGGACCTTAGAGTTGGAAATGATCTTCATTTCTGTTGGTTTGGCTATTGAACCACCGCACATTTCCGATTTTCAGGGGGCTGAAGGTTTTAAAACCATCCTCCTTGATCTCGACCGTATAAAAACGTGGAAATGCAGTCCTCTTGAAGAGGCCAAAGAGGTTATTTGTAACCTCCGGAATATTTGTTTGGCCTTTCATTTGTGTTTTTTGTGAACTGAGTTGTCTTCAAAATCAAAATTTCCTCTCGCATTTTACGTTTTAGCTTATTCAGAACAACTTTTCTGTGTGCTTGTTGAAATATTAGTTTCTCCAAGTCATGGTTTCAACATATGGCCTAGTCTCCAGCTAGAGTTCTTAATCCATTCGGCTTTGCCTTCGATAATGGTTGATTGCATTTCCGGTAAATAACTCGGAAATGCTTCATAGACCCCCCCCCCCCCCGCGCCTTGTCAAGCCCCACCAAAGTTTTGGACAAGTCGGCGCCCATGTCTCTGCATATTAACATTACTTGAATAGCACTGAATAAAGAATAAATTATTTCAACCAATTCCAATGTCAATTTATACAATTATACAAGATAGATTATCTTAATTCGTAACTCTGAAGTACTCGCCCCTTCCGATCCATCTCACGCCATCATTCTGAACCACTCACCACTCTAATCTTATCCACCTTATTAGTTTTCCATGTCACTTGCCATAGTTTTTTCATAGTTTAAAACGTAATCAATATAGCATAGATCGGCCGCTGTCATCGTTGAAACAAACTGTCAAAGTTTAACGCCAAGTTTAACAATTGGTCCGCTGACCAGGTTCCTCACGAATCGATTCTATTTTAATCTACGAAAATTATTGAAAACTATACCAAACTCGATTCTTGGAGATTTGACAATACGCCGGTGAGGACGACGACGACGTCGTAATGTCGTCAAGGACAATTTTTAAAGCTTTTATGGTGGTCAGTCGATTCTGTGTGGCGAAAACTTTTGAATACGATACCAAACTCGATTTTCGGTGGATTTGACGACGATCGTCGTCGCCGACTACAAGTTCTTGTCTCCGAATCGTCACCAAAACTATATAGTTGATTCTGTGTTGCGAAAAAATATTAAATACCTACGGTACCAAAATCGATTATCGGTTGATTCGACGATGATCGTCGCCACCGACGACAAGTTCCTGTCGTCGGATCGCCACCAAAAACTGTGTAGCTGATTCCGGATGTCTACCGACCAAATTTCAAATTCATAACTCCGAAATTTCGGCCTGTGGCGCGGAGCACACACACACAAATAGATAGATATCGTTCATTTGTAGAGGCCATAGACCGTTACAAGAGTTCGAAGTGAATACAACAAAAAAATACACTGCCAAGAAAATGGCACATGAGCTTCCTCGTGACCTTCACAGTACGTCACCATTAAATTCCAGAAAACTAGAAACGACCGGTTCTGGCATCAGGGAATTAATAAGGTGGGAAACTGGAAGCTGAATGGTACATATAATAAATGAAATTAATAAGGAAAATTTTGATTTTAATATGGGACCATCCAGGATGTAGTCCGCATGTTCCCTGAAAATTTCGTCTAAATCGGATCAAAACTGAAGGAGTTTTTAATTGATTTACAGGATTTCATTAATATTTTGATCTAAATTCATGATTAAAACATCCTTGGGGATATTTTTTCGCAACTTTGAGCATGATGGACCACCCGATTTGTTCATTTTCCAAACTTGCCCTGTGTTGCTGGCCCACCCCGCTACCGCGCCGTTCATCCGCTAGAGCGCATTCAGAGCGTTCGGGCTCAAAGAGGATGGAAGTGCATTCACGGCCATCCGTTGATTCGATCATGACGGAACTGATAGGGGACCATTTAGTGCTATACCCGCACGATCTCTAAAATTTGAAGAAAATCGCATAAAAATTGTGGAAATTACGGCTGTTGCAAGGACCGTAACAAGAATATTTCGTTCACGCATGCGCAGAGCGTACCGCTAATGCAATTATGATGATTGTCTTATGGGACCTCAAGGGACCTTACCCACATCATCCCTGAAAATCTGACCGAAATCCGTTCAATATTGACCGAGTTATGACCGTCACAAGGAATTCACGTTAGCGCCTGCGCAGAAGCCACCGTTGATTCGATCATGATGAAGTTGATAGGGGACCATCTAGAGCTTAACCCGCACGATCCCTGAAAATTTGGTTAAAATCGGATCAAAATTGTGGAAGTTATGGCTGTTACAAGGAAATGTGGACGGACGGACAGACAGACAGACACGGAACCAAATTTGTTCAGGAGGCTCTGAAACGCAAAATGCGAGTGGAAATTTTGATTTTGGAGCAAAAAAATTTTTTTCATTTCGAAAGTGAAAACAAAGCTTCCGCTGCCTTGCAGTCTCGGAAGCAATAACCTACATACTTCATTATTTAATAGTATAGGTAAAATAAAAAATCTTAGTCTGTGGTAATTGCATAACAAAACATAATACTTATTCCTCTGGGCTATGGTTTATCCAATGCTCATTCAAGTCCGGTGGGCGCATCGGCAAGAAATGTTAGGAAATGGTTGCCTACATCTAGAATTGAGGAGGTCCGCTGCAAATGGAATCAAAAGCAATATCCCCTAATTTTCAGGAAAGCGAAAAAACTCCTGGGAGATTGTTTTCATCAATTCAGTGCATTTTTAAAATTTTCTAGATTCTTTATCAACCCTCTAAATAGATTACAAAAGTACATTACCAAAAAAGTCAATATTTACTGCGTTTCTGATGCGTTTTGTACCTAACTAAATCGTTTAATCATTTTTGCATGGGATATATAAGGGTCCAGGGAAAAAACCGACTGTCACTTTTTCTTAAAAACGAGAAAACTCATTTTGAAAGTTTGAAACGCGATTGTGTTTGACTAGATGCAAATAAAAAAAATAAGTCTTCTTATGCACTAAAACATCTATTGAAGTGTTCCACAAAATTTTGACGCTATTATTATACTACTTACTTGTTACAAAATTCAAAAACTGAGCAAACCCCCCAAAAAACAGGGAAAGAACCGACGATGTCAATTCTCGTCCAATGGATAAAAAACATGTTTTTTCTGTTCGAACGTAGTTTAATTATATTACAGTGGTAAAACAAAAACAAAAAAATAAAAATAAAAATAAAAACTAGCAAAAATGAAATTTTAAATTCTGACGAACATAGGTAGAGGTGTTTTTTTTTTTTTTTTTCCTGGTAGCCTTTTGAACTGTTTTCACCATCTGAAGCAAAAGAAAACCATTCCCATTCATTAGGTATCGAATTCATTTTTAAAGTATTTACAAAAAAAGTACACATAATTTTTTGGAAGTAAGAACTCGACCATACTTACAGACATCACTCGTGCCAAAGTTTTGAGAAAAATTTGACCGCAGCTGGGCCACAAAATATCACGAGGCTCATTAAGTCGCGGTACTTGGATGATGAGACTGATAGCAAACCTGAAAAATAAAACCACGAATGTCAATCTGTACTATGGCGTGCTGTATTATCTCTGTATTAATCTGAATCGTTTAATCAAACCGCCTTCCGCCTTTGTAGGCGGGAAGGGGCAATTCAAATTCTCCTTGGTTCATTATGATCAGCTCATTGGGTCTTGGTCCAATCACACTGGATGAGAAAGTGCCGTTGAACGATGAACGATGATTCACCAGTCGTGGATGGTCATGGGAAACATAAATTTCCTTTGTTTCCTGGATTTTGAATAAACATTTTTTTCCATAATGTTTCTCCAGTAACGATCTCCAATCTTTTATCAAGAGTTGTTTCACATTCACGACTGAGAATGGTGTAGGTTTCACTCTTGAGCTTTTTACCATGTCCCTAAATTCTTGAGGTGTCTCCATGCGCCATTTCATATTCACTCTCATATCCCAGCAACTGAGTTGAGTTTTACATGGTTTTGGAAATGTACAATAATTATTATTATATTACAATAAGCTTTCCAGTTCTACTTTTTAGGACGTCCCCTGAAGCTATGACTTACAAGCAAGGCTCCATTTATAAGAGGGACGCTTATTGGAATTGATCTAGGGGGGTAGGGAACAACTTAAGAATGAGAAAAAAGTTCCAGTCATGCAGCATGATCGTATGAGCGAATTTTCGTAAATTACCGAATTGTACAATGTTAAATTGTTTTCAAATGAGAGCTTTTGGAGTGCAATAAAATTGTTAACTATTAATTTTATGGCAAAAAATATTTTAGATAATATAACCAGATGAGTATTCAAAATATTACCGATTTTCACAACTAGCGAACGGCATTATTTCGATTTTTGACTGATTTTTCAACTTTGAAATTTTTGAAAACTTGATACATATTCTTATAGGAAATTTTACGCTGATTCCGAATATACCACACGTTGGGATGCTGAAAAAATTATTTCGCACAACAAATCGCAAAAAACAGGCTATTTTAAAATTTTTAACTACATTTTTGAAAATTTCAACCCGAAGATGTAATCCGATCATGCTGGCCAACGAACTTGAACTTTCGTTTTGTGTCCTTAACATTTTAAAATTTGTTGGAAGTTTCTAGCACAATTCTACGGACAGTTATCGTCTGGAATGACACATATATACATGCATATATACACTTTTTATTTTTTATTTTTTATTTATTTTTTTTTAAATAAACCTCCCCTCAATGACGGAGGGGGCACGCCATCAAGTTGGAAAATAAACAAATAAAATTAAAAAGTGGGGAGGACGCCCAGGTTTACCCGACGCCGGCTCTAGGGATAAGGGAAGTTGCAGGACGAGGAGGAAGAATGGGATGAAAGGAAGTGCCCCTATAAAATGACCACCAATTAAGATAAGAGCCCCGAAGGACGCGGGTGGTGATACCCCGGAGCACTCCTGCCGAGATGCCCAACTCGAGAAGCTCCATGGCACTTTTCCCGCACCACACCCCGTGCCATGACCTTGATGTTATTAGGCGCCACTCCTTTCAACTCAGATATCGCTTGTAGCAGATCACTTCTATCATATTTACATACATATATACATACATACATACATACATACATACATACATACATAAAAAATGCGTTAAACTTCAGAATATGATTCAGAATAGCCTGAAACGGATTTCTGCATAAAATATTTTCAAAAATTCACATTCTACAAATTTTGAGGCGAGAGTAATAGCTTAATTTTCTTCAAAAATTCGCTAAAAGATAACCGCATACAAATCCGTTTCACACCATTCTAAGACCGAATCCGTGTAAGAAATCAAAGGTGTATACAATCATGTGTGTGAGACAAATGTTGTCGACAGCCCAGGTCAAAATTCTCTACCGATTTTCGTGATTTTTATTTGGTTCGATTCCAATTCTAGTGTAGCTGTGCGAAAGCCTTGGGTATTTCGGATTTACAGTCGAGGTGGGAGGTGGAATGGATAATTACCGATTCTTTCAGGTGCTGCCCAAGGTACAACACTCGACCGATTTTCGGGGTTCTTGTTTTGTTCCGTTAACAATTCGATATAGTTTTGGAGTGTACCTATTTCAGGAGTTTTACATTTCATCATGAGAGGAAGTGAATGGAATGGGTAATACTGATAAATCATGTTGTTAAAACATTCTCGTCCGATTTTTGTGATTCTCTTTTTGTTCAACGATGAAATTGAAGTTTCGGATCGTATATCACGAATTTCGAATTTCATTATTGAAAGGGGTGAATGGAGGGGGTAACTGTAATATATCATGATGTAACTAATATCGTCAGATTTTCGTGATTCTTTTTTGTTCAACTAAGAATTTTGTCTAGTTTTGGTATGTATATTAGGAGTTTCAGATTTCATTATGGAAGAGGAAGAATGGAGGGGGCAGGTAATAGTAGGTAATCATGATGTTTTAACTATTCAAGTCAGATTTTCGAAATCATTTTTGTAATACGATTATGAATTCGGTCTAGGTTATAAAAATATGTCTGGAGCTTCTAATTTCATACTGGAAGTTTAATTATTTGAATTTGCTGTCGGTGGAGGGAGTTAATAGGAGGGGGAGGGGGGGGGGGGGTCGAGAAGTCACGATTTGTGATTTCTTTTATTTTAACTCTCACCAAAATTTGGTATATAAATTCCGTATATATTCCGTATTGTCACCAATTCCACGTAAATATGTAATCTAAGTAAGAAAGAATGCCTAGAAACATCGGGCGGGCGTGTTGAAGACAAATTGACTGGGGGGGGGGGGGGTGTATAACGGAAAAGTACCCTTCATTGCACATAAATAAACGATGTTGACCCCAATATGGCCGACTACGGACCGTTCAATTTGGAATGCTACACTAGTGCTACGAGTGGGTCTAGTATTGTATTAGTGGTAGTAGTAGTAGTAGTAGTAGTAGTAGTAGTAGTAGTAGTAGTAGTAGTAGTAGTAGTAGTAGCAGTAGTTGTTTATTGTATTAAATCAATGATTATTACAAAGAGTTCAGGTCCACTTAATATATAATAGCTAAGAAATAAGTCAAATATCTTCTTCCTAATCTAGTTAACAGGGCGTTACAGCTGAATGAAGTACATGCAAAATAAACGAGGTCATTGATATGAAATTAATATAAACAATAATAATCCGTTTTGATGCTAATTTCGTGTAGCAGAGCTATACAGTATACAGGTGTTCAGTTTGTAGCCAGATGCCGAAGAAGAAGGTAGTTCTTGCAGCAGCCGCTGCTGTAGCCGCAGCTACTGTGATATTTTCAACAAAAAAAAGAGAAAGAAGATATTGGATCAAGCCCTCACTTCAGGCTAGGACACGATACAGTGGTAGTGACCTTTTGAAAGACCTTAACGAGGATGATATAGACAACTTGAGTTATGAAGTTCGTTGTGATGGAAGTTTCAAAGATTTTTATAGTCGGCAACTGTAGCGTCCCATAGCACCGGGTAGTCCCTAAATAGTTCTATCAACTTTATAATGTTGTCTTTACTCCACTCGAATTCACTCTAAAGATTCTCCATTATTGCACAATCGTACAAGCAGAAAGAACATTACTTGCTCAACCAGGAGACTTACACAGTAGGGAGCTGCCCACTTTGGGGACTTACGAAAATGGGAACTATGCCCTGGGGAATGAACTTGCTCAACTTTGGAGACTTGAAGTGGAAGGTGCCCACTTTGGGGACTTTTGAAATAGGGAACGATGCCCTGGGTTTGGGAACAATGCCCTTGAAAATTAATTATGTTAAATAGAAATAATATGAGGGGAAAAATTGAGAAATTAATAATCAAGAACCAATGAAAGTATTTATGTATCCAAGGGAGTATAATGGGTATTCCTTCTGGAAACCCGGGCCATGTTTCTTCTGAAACATTAACGCCCCAAAAATAGTGGATTGGATTACTAGGCGTGAGCCGTACATAATCCTAACCACGCTCTGCTACCATGTGATGGACTTAGGCGCCCCGGAGGTGCAATGGGGGCCTAAATCCACACTCATAGATAGAGAGGGGTGTGACAGTACCATAAGAGATACAACTCGTACTAATAGCTTATGTGCTATGTTCGGAGAAGATAATTTTCCGGTTCCCGGATCATCATCTATCACCAACCTTAGCCGTTTAAGAATGTGAGGATTAGCGCCTGGCGCCGAAGCGACGGACACACAGCGCATTCTCTTGGATCTCGCGGGAACTGTCACAAATACTAATGCAAATTGAGTACATTTTTCAGAATAATTTTGTGCACAAATTTTTTTAATGTCCTCGTTAATCGATAATGGTGATGTTTTGACAGAAATTCTGCTAAAAATTATAAATGTGACATTTTTTGGCGGTTTTCAGCCATTTTTAGTGATTTTTTTTAAGCACTTTTCTATTATATGACCGATTTAACGTGCTCAAAACGTGCTGGTCAACGAACTCATCCTTTGTTTGTAAAGCTTGATTTTTTAGGCGCATGAATGGAATTTCAATCTCAATTCTAAGGATAGTTGTCGCCTGGAATGACACACATATATAGGAACACTTGAAGTCGGCAACTTCAGTCTTCCCTAGCTTTAACAATTCGGCCAGTTTCGTTCCCTGTTCCTTTGAGGCCACTTTAACATGGACCTTAGAGTTGGAAATGATCTTCATTTCTGTTGGTTTGGCTATTGAACCACCGCACATTTCCGATTTTCAGGGGGCTGAAGGTTTTAAAACCATCCTCCTTGATCTCGACCGTATAAAAACGTGGAAATGCAGTCCTCTTGAAGAGGCCAAAGAGGTTATTTGTAACCTCCGGAATATTTGTTTGGCCTTTCATTTGTGTTTTTTGTGAACTGAGTTGTCTTCAAAATCAAAATTTCCTCTCGCATTTTTACGTTTTAGCTTATTCAGAACAACTTTTCTGTGTGCTTGTTGAAATATTAGTTTCTCCAAGTCATGGTTTCAACATATGGCCTAGTCTCCAGCTAGAGTTCTTAATCCATTCGGCTTTGCCTTCGATAATGGTTGATTGCGTTTCCGGTAAATAACTCGGAAATGCTTCATAGACCCCCCCCCCCCCCCGCGCCTTGTCAAGCCCCACCAAAGTTTTGGACAAGTCGGCGCCCATGTCTCTGCATATTAACATTACTTGAATAGCACTGAATAAAGAATAAATTATTTCAACCAATTCCAATGTCAATTTATACAATTATACAAGATAGATTATCTTAATTCGTAACTCTGAAGTACTCGCCCCTTCCGATCCATCTCACGCCATCATTCTGAACCACTCACCACTCTAATCTTATCCACCTTATTAGTTTTCCATGTCACTTGCCATAGTTTTTTCATAGTTTAAAACGTAATCAATATAGCATAGATCGGCCGCTGTCATCGTTGAAACAAACTGTCAAAGTTTAACGCCAAGTTTAACAATTGGTCCGCTGACCAGGTTCCTCACGAATCGATTCTATTTTAATCTACGAAAATTATTGAAAACTATACCAAACTCGATTCTTGGAGATTTGACAATACGCCGGTGAGGACGACGACGACGTCGTAATGTCGTCAAGGACAATTTTTAAAGCTTTTATGGTGGTCAGTCGATTCTGTGTGGCGAAAACTTTTGAATACGATACCAAACTCGATTTTCGGTGGATTTGACGACGATCGTCGTCGCCGACTACAAGTTCTTGTCTCCGAATCGTCACCAAAACTATATAGTTGATTCTGTGTTGCGAAAAAATATTAAATACCTACGGTACCAAAATCGATTATCGGTTGATTCGACGATGATCGTCGCCACCGACGACAAGTTCCTGTCGTCGGATCGCCACCAAAAACTGTGTAGCTGATTCCGGATGTCTACCGACCAAATTTCAAATTCATAACTCCGAAATTTCGGCCTGTGGCGCGGAGCACACACACACAAATAGATAGATATCGTTCATTTGTAGAGGCCATAGACCGTTACAAGAGTTCGAAGTGAATACAACAAAAAAATACACTGCCAAGGAAATGGCACATGAGCTTCCTCGTGACCTTCACAGTACGTCACCATTAAATTCCAGAAAACTAGAAACGACCGGTTCTGGCATCAGGGAATTAATAAGGTGGGAAACTGGAAGCTGAATGGTACATATAATAAATGAAATTAATAAGGAAAATTTTGATTTTAATATGGGACCATCCAGGATGTAGTCCACATGTTCCCTGAAAATTTTGTCTAAATCGGATCAAAACTGAAGGAGTTTTTAATTGATTTACAGGATTTCATTAATATTTTGATCTAAATTCATGATTAAAACATCCTTGGGGATATTTTTTGGCAACTTTGAGCATGATGGACCACCCGATTTGTTCATTTTCCAAACTTGCCCTGTGTTGCTGGCCCACCCCGCTACCGCGCCGTTCATCCGCTAGAGCGCATTCAGAGCGTTCGGGCTCAAAGAGGATGGAAGTGCATTCACGGCCATCCGTTGATTCGATCATGACGGAACTGATAGGGAACCATGTAGAGCTATACCCGCACGATCCCCAAAAATTTGAAGAAAATCGCATCAAAATTGTGGAAATTTACGGCTGTTGCAAGGACCGTAACAAGAATATTTCGTTCACGCATGCGCAGAGCGTACCGCTAATGCAATTAAGATGATTGCCTTATGGGACCTCAAGGGACGTTACCCACATCATCCCTGAAAATCTGACCGAAATCCGTTCAACATTGACCGAGTTATGACCGTCTCAAGGAATTCACGTTAGCGCCTGCGCAGAAGCCACCGTTGATTTGATCATGATGAAGTTGATAGGGGACCATCTAGAGCTTAACCAGCACGATCCCATAAAATTTGGTTAAAATCGAATCAAAATTGTGGATGTTATGGCTGTTACAAGGAAATGTGGACGGACAGACAGACAGACACGGAACCAAATTTGTTCAGGAGGCTCTGCAACGCAAAATGCGAGTGGAAATTTCGATTTTGGAGCAAAAAAAATTTTCTCATTTCGAAAGTGAAAACAAAGCTTCCGCTGCCTTGCAGTCTCGGAAGCAATAACCTACATACTTCATTATTTAATAGTATAGGTAAAATAAAAAATCTTAGTCTGTGGTAATTGCATAACAAAACATAATACTTATTCCTCTGGGCTATGGTTTATCCAATGCTCATTCAAGTCCGGTGGGCGCATCGGCAAGAAATGTTAGGAAATGGTTGCCTACATCTAGAATTGAGGAGGTCCGCTGCAAATGGAATCAAAAGCAATATCCCCTAATTTTCAGGAAAGCGAAAAAACTCCTGGGAGATTGTTTTCATCAATTCAGTGCATTTTTAAAATTTTCTAGATTCTTTATCAACCCTCTAAATAGATTACAAAAGTACATTACCAAAAAAGTCAATATTTACTGCGTTTCTGATGCGTTTTGTACCTAACTAAATCGTTTAATCATTTTTGCATGGGATATATAAGGGTCCAGGGAAAAAACCGACTGTCACTTTTTCTTAAAAACGAGAAAACTCATTTTGAAAGTTTGAAACGCGATTGTGTTTGACTAGATGCAAATAAAAAATTGAAATAAGTCTTATTATGCACTAAAACATCTATTGAAGTGTTTCACAAAATGTTGACGCTATTGTTATACTACTTACTTGTTAAAACATTCAAAAACTGAGCAAACCCCCAAAAAAACAGGGAAAGAACCGACGATGTCAATTCTTGTCCAATGGAGAAAAAACATGTTTTTTCTGTTCGAACGTCGTTTAATTATATTACAGTGGTAAAACAAACAAAAAACAGAAAAAAAACTAGCAAAAATGAAATTTTAAATTCTGACGAACATAGGTAGAGGTGTTTTTTTTTTTTTTTTTCCTGGTAGCCTTTTGAACTGTTTTCACCATCTGAAGCAAAAGAAAACCATTCCCATTCATTAGATATCGAATTCATTTTTTAAGGATTTACAAAAAAAGTACATCATTTTTTGGAAGTAAGAGCTCGACCATACTTACAGACATCACTCGTGCCAAAGTTTTGAGAAAAATTTGACCGCAGCTGGGCCACAAAATATCACGAGGCTCATTATGTCGCGGTACTTGGGTGATGAGACTGATAGCAAACCTGAAAAATAAAACCACGAATGTAATCTGTATCGCGTGCTGTATTATCTCTGTATTAATCTGAATTGTATAATCAAACGATACTTACCTTTGTAGGCGGGAAGGGGCAATTCAAATTCTCCTTGCTGCATTATGTTCAGCTCATTGGGTCTTGGTCCAATCACACTGGATGAGAAAGTGCCGTTGAACGATGAACGATGATTCACCAATCGTGGATGGTCATGGGAAACATAAATTTCCTTTATTTCCTGGATTTTGAACAAACATTTTTTCCCATAATGTTTCACCAATAAGGATCTCCAGTCTTTTATCAAGAGCTGTTTCACATTCACGACTGAGAATGGTGTAGGTTTCACTCTTGAGCTTTTTACCATGTCCCTAAATTCTTGAGGTGTCTCCATGCGCCATTTCATATTCACTCTCATATCCCAGCAACTGAGTTGAGTTTTACATGGTTTTGGAAATGTACAATAATTATTATTATATTACAATAAGCTTTCCAGTTCTACTTTTTAGGACGTCCCCTGAAGCTATGACTTACAAGCAAGGCTCCATTTATAAGAGGGACGCTTATTGGAATTGATCTAGGGGGGTAGGGAACAACTTAAGAATGAGAAAAAAGTTCCAGCCATGCAGCATGATCGTATGCGCGAATTTTTGTAAATTACCGAATTGTATAATGTTAAATTGTTTTCAAATGAGAGCTTTTGGAGTGCAATAAAATTGTTAACTATTAATTTTATGGCAAAAAATATTTTAGATAATATAACCAGATGAGTATTCAAAATATTACCGATTTTCACAACTAGCGAACGGCATTATTTCGATTTTTGACTGATTTTTCAACTTTGAAATTTTTGAAAACTTGATACATATTCTTATAGGAAATTTTACGCTGATTCCGAATATACCACACGTTGGGATGCTGAAAAAATTATTTCGCACAACAAATCGCAAAAAACAGACTATTTTAAAATTTTTTACTACATTTTTGAAAATTTCAACCCGAAGATGTAATCCGATCATGCTGGCCAACGAACTTGAACTTTCGTTTTGTGTCCTTAACATTTTAAAATTTGTTGGAAGTTTCTAGCACAATTCTACGGACAGTTATCGTCTGGAATGACACATACATACATGCATATATACACTTTTTATTTTTTATTTTTTATTTATTTTTTTTTATAAAACTCCCCTCAAAGACGGAGGGGGCACGCCATTAAATTTGAAAATAAACAAATAAAATAAAAAAGTGGGGAGGACGCCCAGGTTTACCCGACGCCGGCTCTAGGGATAAGGGAAGTTGCAGGACGAGGAGGAAGAATGGGATGAAAGGAAGTGCCCCTATAAAATGACCACCAATTAAGATAAGAGCCCCGAAGGACGCGGGTGGTGATACCCCGGAGCACTCCTGCCGAGATGCCCAACTCGAGAAGCTCCGTGGCACTTTTCCCGCACCACACCCCGCGCCATGACCTTGATGTTATTAGGCGCCACTCCTTTTAGCTCAGATATCGCTTGTCGCAGATCACTTCTATCATATTTACACACATTACATACATACATACATAAAAAAATGCGTTAAACTTCAGAATATGATTCAGAATAGCCTGAAACGGATTTCTGCATACAATATTTTCAAAAATTCACATTCTACAAATTTTGAGGCGAGAGTAATAGCTTAATTTTCTTCAAAAATTCGCTAAAAGATAACGCATACAAATCCGTTTCACACCATTCTAAGACCGAATCCGTGTAAGAAATCAAAGGTGTATACAATCATGTGTGTGAGACAAATGTTGTCGACAGCCCAGGTCAAAATTCTCTACCGATTTTTGTGATTTTTATTTGGTTCGATTCCAATTCTAGTCTAGTTGTGCGAAAACCTAGGGAATTTCGGATTTACAGTCGAGGTGGGAGGTGGAAAGGATAATAAATTACCGATTCATTCAGGTGCTGCCCCAGGTACAACACTCG
Source organism: Adelphocoris suturalis (assembly GCA_030762985.1). NCBI lineage: Eukaryota > Metazoa > Arthropoda > Insecta > Hemiptera > Miridae > Adelphocoris > Adelphocoris suturalis. The sequence continues at coordinate 19,846,919 of CM061051.1, forward strand.
ACCGATTTTCGGGGTTCTTGTTTTGTTCCGTTAACAATTCGATATAGTTTTGGAGTGTACCTATTTCAGGAGTTTTACATTTCATCATGAGAGGAAGTGAATGGAATGGGTAATACTGATAAATCATGTTGTTAAAACATTCTCGTCCGATTTTTGTGATTCTCTTTTTGTTCAACTATGAAATTGAAGTTTCGGATCGTATATCACGAATTTCGAATTTCATTATTGAAAGGGGTGAATGGAGGGGGTAACTGTAATATATCATGATGTAACTAATATCGTCAGATTTTCGTGATTCTTTTTTGTTCAACTAAGAATTTTGTCTAGTTTTGGTATGTATATTAGGAGTTTCAGATTTCATTATGGAAGAGGAAGAATGGAGGGGGCAGGTAATAGTAGGTAATCATGATGTTTTAACTATTCAAGTCAGATTTTCGAAATCATTTTTGTAATACGATTATGAATTCGGTCTAGGTTATAAAAATATGTCTGGAGCTTCTAATTTCATACTGGAAGTTTAATTATTTGAATTTGCTGTCGGTGGAGGGAGTTAATAGGAGGGGGAGGGGGGGGGGGGGTCGAGAAGTCACGATTTGTGATTTCTTTTATTTTAACTCTCACCAAAATTTGGTATATAAATTCCGTATATATTCCGTATTGTCACCAATTCCACGTAAATATGTAATCTAAGTAAGAAAGAATGCCTAGAAACATCGGGCGGGCGTGTTGAAGACAAATTGACTGGAGGGGGGGGGGGGGTGTATAACGGAAAAGTACCCTTCATTGCACATAAATAAACGATGTTGACCCCAATATGGCCGACTACGGACCGTTCAATTTGGAATGCTACACTAGTGCTACGAGTGGGTCTAGTATTGTATTAGTGGTAGTAGTAGTAGTAGTAGTAGTAGTAGTAGTAGTAGTAGTAGTAGTAGTAGTAGTAGTAGTAAGTTGTTTATTGTATTAAATCAATGATTATTACAAAGAGTTCAGGTCCACTTACTCATCATCATAGATAAGAAATAAGTCAAATATCTTCTTCCTAATCTAGTTAACAGGGCATTACAGCTTAATGAAGTACATGCAAAATAAACGAGGTCATCGATATGAAATTAATATAAAGAATAATAATCCGTTTTGATGCTAATTTCGTGTAGCAGAGCTATACAGTATACAGGTGTTCAGTTTGTAGCCAGATGCCGAAGAAGAAGGTAGTTCTTGCAGCAGCCGCTGCTGTTGCCGCAGCTACTATGATATTTTCAACAAAAAAAAGAGAAAGAAGATATCGGATCAAGCCCTCACTTCAGGCTAGGACACGATACAGTGGTAGTGACCTTTTGAAAGACCTTAACGAGGATGATATAGACAACTTGAGTTATGAAGTTCGTTATGATGGAAGTTTCAAAGATTTTTATAGTCGGCAACTGTAGCGTCCCATAGCACCGGGTAGTCCCTAAATAGTTCTATCAACTTTATAATGTTGTCTTTACTCCACTCGAATTCACTCAAAAGATTCTCCATTATTGCACAATCGTACAATCAGAAAGAACATTACTTGCTCAACCAGGAGACTTACACAGTAGGGAGCTGCCCACTTTGGGGACTTACGAAAATGGGAACTATGCCCTGGGGAAATAACTTGCTCAACTTTGGAGACTTGCAGTGGAAGGTGCCCACTATTTGGACTTATGAAATAGGGAACGATGCCCTGGGTTTGGGAACAATGCTCTTGAAAATTAATTATGTTAAATAGAAATAATATGAGGGGAAAAATTGAGAAATTAATAATCAAGAACCAATGAAAGTATTTATGTATCCAATGGAGTATAATGGGTATTCCTTCTGGAAACCCGGGCCATGTTTCTTCTGAAACATTAACGCCCCAAAAATAGTGGATTGGATTACTAGGCGTGAGCCGTACATAATCCTAACCACGCTCTGCTACCATGTGATGGACTTAGGCGCCCCGGAGGTGCAATGGGAGCCTAAATCCACACTCATAGATAGAGAGGGGTGTGACAGTACCATAAGAGATACAACTCGTACTAATAGCATATATGCTATGTTCGGAGAAGATAATTTTCCGGTTCCCGGATCATCACCTATCCCCAACCATAGCCTTTCATGAACGTGAGAATTAGCGCCTGGCGCCGAAGCGACGGACACATAGCGCATTCTCTTGGATCTCGCGGGAACTGTCACAAATACTAATGCAAATTGAGTACATTTTTCAGAATAATTTTGTGCACAAATTTTTTTAATGTCCTCGTTAATCGATAATGGTGATGTTTTGACAGAAATTCTGCTAAAAATTATAAATGTGACATTTTTTGGCGGTTTTCAGCCATTTTTAGTGATTTTTTTTAAGCACTTTTCTATTATATGACCGATTTAACGTGCTCAAAACGTGCTGGTCAACGAACTCATCCTTTGTTTGTAAAGCTTGATTTTTTAGGCGCATGAATGGAATTTCAATCTCAATTCTAAGGATAGTTGTCGCCTGGAATGACACACATATATAGGAACACTTGAAGTCGGCAACTTCAGTCTTCCCTAGCTTTAACAATTCGGCCAGTTTCGTTCCCTGTTCCTTTGAGGCCACTTTAACATGGACCTTAGAGTTGGAAATGATCTTCATTTCTGTTGGTTTGGCTATTGAACCACCGCACATTTCCGATTTTCAGGGGGCTGAAGGTTTTAAAACCATCCTCCTTGATCTCGACCGTATAAAAACGTGGAAATGCAGTCCTCTTGAAGAGGCCAAAGAGGTTATTTGTAACCTCCGGAATATTTGTTTGGCCTTTCATTTGTGTTTTTTGTGAACTGAGTTGTCTTCAAAATCAAAATTTCCTCTCGCATTTTACGTTTTAGCTTATTCAGAACAACTTTTCTGTGTGCTTGTTGAAATATTAGTTTCTCCAAGTCATGGTTTCAACATATGGCCTAGTCTCCAGCTAGAGTTCTTAATCCATTCGGCTTTGCCTTCGATAATAGTTGATTGCATTTCCGGTAAATAACTCGGAAATGCTTCATAGACCCCCCCCCCCCCCCCGCGCCTTGTCAAGCCCCACCAAAGTTTTGGACAAGTCGGCGCCCATGTCTCTGCATATTAACATTACTTGAATAGCACTGAATAAAGAATAAATTATTTCAACCAATTCCAATGTCAATTTATACAATTATACAAGATAGATTATCTTAATTCGTAACTCTGAAGTACTCGCCCCTTCCGATCCATCTCACGCCATCATTCTGAACCACTCACCACTCTAATCTTATCCACCTTATTAGTTTTCCATGTCACTTGCCATAGTTTTTTCATAGTTTAAAACGTAATCAATATAGCATAGATCGGCCGCTGTCATCGTTGAAACAAACTGTCAAAGTTTAACGCCAAGTTTAACAATTGGTCCGCTGACCAGGTTCCTCACGAATCGATTCTATTTTAATCTACGAAAATTATTGAAAACTATACCAAACTCGATTCTTGGAGATTTGACAATACGCCGGTGAGGACGACGACGACGTCGTAATGTCGTCAAGGACAATTTTTAAAGCTTTTATGGTGGTTTCAGTCGATTCTGTGTGGCGAAAACTTTTGAATACGATACCAAACTCGATTTTCGGTGGATTTGACGACGATCGTCGTCGCCGACTACAAGTTCTTGTCTCCGAATCGTCACCAAAACTATATAGTTGATTCTGTGTTGCGAAAAAATATTAAATACCTACGGTACCAAAATCGATTATCGGTTGATTCGACGATGATCGTCGCCACCGACGACAAGTTCCTGTCGTCGGATCGCCACCAAAAACTGTGTAGCTGATTCCGGATGTCTACCGACCAAATTTCAAATTCATAACTCCGAAATTTCGGCCTGTGGCGCGGAGCACACACACACAAATAGATAGATATCGTTCATTTGTAGAGGCCATAGACCGTTACAAGAGTTCGAAGTGAATACAACAAAAAAATACACTGCCAAGGAAATGGCACATGAGCTTCCTCGTGACCTTCACAGTACGTCACCATTAAATTCCAGAAAACTAGAAACGACCGGTTCTGGCATCAGGGAATTAATAAGGTGGGAAACTGGAAGCTGAATGGTACATATAATAAATGAAATTAATAAGGAAAATTTTGATTTTAATATGGGACCATCCAGGATGTAGTCCGCATGTTCCCTGAAAATTTCGTCTAAATCGGATCAAAACTGAAGGAGTTTTTAATTGATTTACAGGATTTCATTAATATTTTGATCTAAATTCATGATTAAAACATCCTTGAGGATATTTTTTGGCAACTTTGAGCATGATGGATCACCAGATTTGTTCATTTTCCAAACTTGCCCTGTGTTGCTGGCCCACCCCGCTACCGCGCCGTTCATCCGCTAGAGCGCATTCAGAGCGTTCGGGCTCAAAGAGGATGGAAGTGCATTCACGGCCATCCGTTGATTCGATCATGACGGAACTGATAGGGGACCATGTAGAGCTATACCCGCACGATCCCTAAAAATTTGAAGAAAATCGCATCAAAATTGTGGAAATTACGGCTGTTGCAAGGACCGTAACAAGAATATTTCGTTCACGCATGCGCAGAGCGTACCGCTAATGCAATTATGATGATTGTCTTATGGGACCTCAAGGGACGTTACCCACATCATCCCTGAAAATCTGACCGAAATCCGTTCAACATTGACCGAGTTATGACCGTCACAAGGAATTCACGTTAGCGCCTGCGCAGAAGCCACCGTTGATTTGATCATGATGAAGTTGATAGGGGACCATCTAGAGCTTAACCCGCACGATCCCTGAAAATTTGGTTAAAATCGGATCAAAATTGTGGAAGTTATGGCTGTTACAAGGAAATGTGGACGGACGGACAGACAGACAGACACGGAACCAAATTTGTTCAGGAGGCTCTGAAACGCAAAATGCGAGTGGAAATTTTGATTTTGGAGCAAAAAAATTTTTTTCATTTCGAAAGTGAAAACAAAGCTTCCGCTGCCTTGCAGTCTCGGAAGCAATAACCTACATACTTCATTATTTAATAGTATAGGTAAAATAAAAAATCTTAGTCTGTGGTAATTGCATAACAAAACATAATACTTATTCCTCTGGGCTATGGTTTATCCAATGCTCATTCAAGTCCGGTGGGCGCATCGGCAAGAAATGTTAGGAAATGGTTGCCTACATCTAGAATTGAGGAGGTCCGCTGCAAATGGAATCAAAAGCAATATCCCCTAATTTTCAGGAAAGCGAAAAAACTCCTGGGAGATTGTTTTCATCAATTCAGTGCATTTTTAAAATTTTCTAGATTCTTTATCAACCCTCTAAATAGATTACAAAAGTACATTACCAAAAAAGTCAATATTTACTGCGTTTCTGATGCGTTTTGTACCTAACTAAATCGTTTAATCATTTTTGCATGGGATATATAAGGGTCCAGGGAAAAAACCGACTGTCACTTTTTCTTAAAAACGAGAAAACTCATTTTGAAAGTTTGAAACGCGATTATGTTTGACTAGATGCAAATAAAAGATTGAAATAAGTCTTAATATGCACTAAAACATCTATTGAAGTGTTCCACAAAATGTTGACGCTATTATTATACTACTTACTGAGCAAACCCCCCAAAAAACAGGGAAAGAACCGACGATGTCAATTCTCGTCCAATGGAGAAAAAACATGTTTTTTCGTCGTTTAATTATATTACAGTGGTAAAACAAAAAAAAAAAAAAAAAAAATGAAATTTTAAATTCTGACGAACGTAGGTAGAGGTGTTTTTTTTTTTTTTTTTTTCCTGGTAGCCTTTTGAACTGTTTTCACCATCTGAAGCAAAAGAAAACCATTCCCATTCATTAGGTATCGAATTCATTTTTTAAGGATTTACAACAAAAAAAGTACATAATTTTTTGGAAGTAAGAACTCGACCATACTTACAGACATCACTCGTGCCAAAGTTTTGAGAAAAATTTGACCGCAGCTGGGCCACAAAATATCACGAGGCTCATTATGTCGCGGTACTTGGGTGATGAGACTGATAGCAAACCTGAAAAATAAAACCACGAATGTCAATCTGTACTATCGCGTGCTGTATTATCTCTGTATTAATCTGAATTGTATAATCAAACGATGCTTACCTTTGTAGACGGGAAGGGGCAATTCAAATTCTTCTTGCTTCATTATGTTCAGCTCATTGGGTCTTGGTCCAATCACACTGGATGAGAAAGTGCCGTTGAATGATGAACGATGATTCACCAGTCGTGGATGGTCATGGGAAACATAAATTTCCTGGATTTTGAACAAACATTTTTTTCCATAATGTTTCACCAATAAGGATCTCCAGTCTTTTATCAAGAGCTGTTTCACATTCACGACTGAGAATGGTGTAGGTTTCACTCTTGAGCTTTTTACCATGTCCCTAAATTCTTGAGGTGTCTCCATGCGCCATTTCATATTCACTCTCATATCCCAGCAACTGAGTTGAGTTTTACATGGTTTTGGAAATGTACAATAATTATTATTATATTACAATAAGCTTTCCAGTTCTACTTTTTAGGACGTCCCCTGAAGCTATGACTTACAAGCAAGGTTCCATTTATAAGAGGGACGCTTATTGGAATTGATCTAGGGGGGTAGGGAACAACTTAAGAATGAGAAAAAAGTTCCAGCCATGCAGCATGATCGTATGAGCGAATTTTCGTAAATTACCGAATTGTACAATGTTAAATTGTTTTCAAATGAGAGCTTTTGGAGTGCAATAAAATTGTTAACTATTAATTTTATGGCAAAAAATATTTTAGATAATATAACCAGATGAGTATTCAAAATATTACCGATTTTCACAACTAGCGAACGGCATTATTTCGATTTTTGACTGATTTTTCAACTTTGAAATTTTTGAAAACTTGATACATATTCTTATAGGAAATTTTACGCTGATTCCGAATATACCACACGTTGGGATGCTGAAAAAATTATTTCGCACAACAAATCGCAAAAAACAGGCTATTTTAAAATTTTTAACTACATTTTTGAAAATTTCAACCCGAAGATGTAATCCGATCATGCTGGCCAACGAACTTGAACTTTCGTTTTGTGTCCTTAACATTTTAAAATTTGTTGGAAGTTTCTAGCACAATTCTACGGACAGTTATCGTCTGGAATGACACATACATACATGCATATATACACTTTTATTTTTTATTTTTTATTTATTTTTTTTTAAATAAACCTCCCCTCAAAGACGGAGGGGGCACGCCATCAAGTTGGAAAATAAACAAATAAAATTAAAAAGTGGGGAGGACGCCCAGGTTTACCCGACGCCGGCTCTAGGGATAAGGGAAGTTGCAGGACGAGGAGGAAGAATGGGATGAAAGGAAGTGCCCCTATAAAATGACCACCAATTAAGATAAGAGCCCCGAAGGACGCGGGTGGTGATACCCCGGAGCACTCCTGCCGAGATGCCCAACTCGAGAAGCTCCGTGGCACTTTTCCCGCACCGCACCCCG